>CAUYON010192452.1:0-19308 GCA_963573935.1 Arctocebus calabarensis
AGAAAAAGTATCCAATGTACTCAGCCCTACTATGAAGCTAATTTAAAGGTTTCATATGAAGGCTATAACCCAACTATAGCACAAGAATATGGGAAGGGAGGAGAGGGGGGAGATTGGGGTAGAGGGAGGGTAATTGGTGGGCCCACACCCATGGTGCAACTTAGAAGGGTACAGGTGAAACTTACTAAATGCAGAATACAAATGTCTTCATACAATAACTAAGAAAATGTCATGAGGGCTATGTTAATCAGTTTGATGAAAATAGTTCAGATTGTATATGAAACCAGCACACTGTACCCCTTGATTGCACTAATGTACACAGCTATGATTTAATAATAAAAACAATAAAAAAAAAAAAGAACAAAAAGCACGATTTTCAAGTAGCACATATTCTTACCTAAGACATCTTTCTCGTGCTCAGGAATAAGCACTTTCCACTTAGACTCGTCAGGATCCGTGAAGTCGATGTTGATTAGCCGATAGTTGGGAGAATGGCGATTTGTCTTGAACGTGAACACCGTCCCCTCGTTGGTCACGTAGTCGTACTCCCCTTCAAAGTTGTTGATCAGTTTTACCCACTTCAGGATTCCTGGGAAAAGACCAAGCATTCCCATCACCTCTCTGATGTTTACAAATGGTGTTGGTCTGGATGTAGGGAGTTGGGGGCACATCTTTCCTATCTATGGAACATAAAACAGAGATGACGTGTGGAAAACCTAAGGCAGGGATGGGAACCTGTGGTCTTAAGACCACATGTGGTCATCTAGGTCCGTAAGTACAGCCTTTTGACTGAATCCAAATTTTACACAACAAATCCTTTTATTTTTATTAATACATTTTTGTTTGTTTTTTATATTTTTACTTTATTTTTTAAGCGAATGTATTTAAAATACTAAAAAAAAAAATAAATTTCAGTGAAATAATCATCCTAGATTGACTGGCACAATTAGAACATTAGTCTGGGGCTGTTACACTCAGGAGTTAATTTGAACTTCCCTGCCTGATTTGTGCCACTACTGTCTGAGGCTGGTTGTTAAGAGTGTACGGGGTTGAGTATACAAGTTTGTTATCAGCTTTTGACAACTGTGCACTGTGTTTCTAAGTGGAATTTTTGTGAATAACTGCACAACTCAATAGTATTTTTTAAATTCTTTCTGCTTAACAGTCCATTATGCCAAAGAAAACCAAGACAGAAAACAGATTTTTTAATGAGAATTGGGAATTGCAATATCATCTTGTTTCTGCTAAAGATAAAATGATTTGCTTGCTTTGTGATAATGCAATATCAACATTAAAGAAATTCAAAGCTCATCAGTATTACAATACTCACAAGGACCACAAACACTTTAAATGAGGGGAGAATCACAGAAGGCTGTACTGCAGAAATTAAAAGATGAAAGCAAAAGCAAAAAACAATGCCCTTAAGCAGCAATAAAACCTGGAAGTAAAGCCACTGAAGCATCTTAGGAAGTAGCTTATACACTCAGGAAAAGAGGTAAGCCATCCAGTGATGTAGAAATTGTAAAATAATGTATTGTTGAAGCTGTAGGATGCTTAGACCCCGATAAAGTTTCATAGTGCAAACAACTGCCTCTTTCAAGGAGAACCATGATTGATTAGGGGCAGAAGTTAGCCTTCAACTTACCAGAACAACTTCATGTAATACTTCAAAAGGAAAATATGTATTATTCAATTGCTTTGGATCAGTCCACTGATTGACTTAGCACAGGTTTTATCCTTTATGCAGGTCTTAATAGAAGATTTTCTTTGGTACAAAGAGCTACTTGCTTTGGGTACTCTTGTGAACAGAACACAGAGCAGTTATCTTCAACAATTTTCAAGATAAATGTCATAAAGTTGAACTGAATTTGGGAAATTTCGTGAGTGTATGGATGGACAGTGCACCTTCATTCTCAGGATGGACAGGAAAACACAAAGGGTTTATTCCCTTGTATTAACAGACCCAGATGCTCTCATATCTTTTCATTGTATCTTGCATCAGCAAAATCTCCGTGTTAAAGCTACTATTTTAAATGACACTTTACAACAAGCTGTAAGTATTGTTAACTGTATTCACACAAATGCAATGAGCTAAAGTTGAAGGATGAAGTATTCAGTATAGATCTGGTGCATCATTCTAAAGTGTGTCGATTATTACAGGGACAGGTGTTAGCAGAATTTTATCTCTGTGAGGACAGTTAAATTTTATGAAGAACAGAATCAGCAATGGGAATTTTTTTTTTTTTTTTCTGTTTTTGGCCTGAACTGGGTTTGAACCCGCCACCTCTGGTATATGGGGCCGGTGCCCTACTCCTTTGAGCCACAGGCAACACCCAGCAATGAGAATTATTAAAAGAAAATTTCTATAGGAATGCAGCATTTCTGTGTGATATCATGTCAAATCAAAATGACGTGAATATGTTTTGGAAGATAAAACTAAGTATGATATTTGGCAAAAAAAATCCAAGTATTTTCGAAAAAACTATGTTTTCCAAAATACATCTTCTTCCATAGGAAATTTCAGATGAATATTTTCCCTAGATAGCAACAGCCATTAATGAGCAGCATGATATACGTGAATCATTTGCATACACAGCTGTTATAGATGTATTAAATAATTGGGGAAGACAATAAAAGGTTCAGTGACTTTGAGAATCATGACATCACATTCAAACCAGCATTTCAGCCTCACCTAGTTGGCATCACCAAGGCACCGAAAGGACTTCAGACGGAATTGACTGAATACTTAGCAGGTAACATTTTAAAGTCATTGTTTGATGCCAAGAAAGATCCTATTAAAAGACAGAAAAATGCAGTAGAATACCCACGCCTTCAGCAACATGCCTGAAAAAGGCTTTCTTGCTTTTCAATCACTTACTGGTACACATTCACATTCTCCCACCTAACCCAAATTAAGATGTCCTTAAGGTCACAAATGGGTGACACCTATCTAGAGGATCAACTGAAACTGTGGACCTCCATGCTGCAACCAAATACTCAAATGCTTTCCCACAAGAAGCAGATACAAGTTATTAACTTTATTATTTTATTTTTTTTGAGACAGCGCCTCAAGCTGTCACCCTGGATAAAGTGCTGTGGCATTACAGCTCACAGCAACCTCCAATTCCTGGGCTCAAGCGAGTCTCCTGCCTCTGCCTCCTAAGTAGCTAGGACCACAGGCGCCCGCCACAACGCCCGGCCATTTTTGGTTGCAGCCGTCATTGTTGTTTGGCCGGCCCAGGCTGGATTCGAACCTGCCAGCTCAGGTGTACATGGCTGGCGCCTTAGCCACAGGCGCCAAGCCAGTTATTAACTTTAGATAGTAGTTTTACAAAATAATGTACATTTTGACATTTATCTAATTGATGTTTCTTATATGCGGACTTATTTGATGACACCTAAATTAAAGGGGCCTTCCAACTTGAAAAGGTTGAATCTGGTTCCTGATCTAAGGAACAATGAAGAATAAGGACCAGTTATGGGTAATTATGTTTATGAAAATTGCTAAGGAACATCTGGAAAACTTGACAAGAAGGGGAGAATGAAGGACCTCTCCTTCCAGCCAACATCTCAAATCCCCTTCCACCTAATCACTTCTCTCTTCCTCTCCTGTCATCTTACCACTCTGACGTCCTCTTGCTCCTGGGCTCAGCAGTGGGCCCTAAACCAGGGACACTTCACCCCTAGGGTACACCTGGAGATGTCTAGAGACATTTCTCACAATTTGAGAGTGGGACTGCTAGTGGCACCTGCTGGGTGGAAGCCAGACATGCTGCTGAATGTGCTACCGTGACAGGACAACCCCATAACAAAACAGCAGCCAACTCAAGAGGCCAGCAGTGCCAAGACTGAGAAAATGTGGCTCACAGCACTGGCTTTCTTCCTCGTCTTCCCACTGCCAGTCTTAATTTTTCTTGGCATAACAGTCTACAATGCCTTAATATACTCAAATGCTCCATGTTGGTGCCCTTAGAGACTTTCAGTGACGCCCCATTGCACTGTGAATGAAATTCAAATTCTTCTTCAAGCTTGCTTACATGCTATGGTCCTTTCCCACCTGGCTAATGCCAGACAGCTCCAATTCTTGCCTCACCTATTACCCTCTAGTGCCACTGGCTTTGTCGGAGGTCTTAAAATGTGCTTTGGGCCTTGTCACAGGTGGTTTCCTATGCCTGGCCCACTATCAAATAGCTAGCCACTTCTAACTGGCACACAATTCATTTCTTCATGGCATTTTTCTTAAGATATAATTACATATTTGCTCACTTATTACTTGTCTTTTTATTCACTATTTCACATTCGGCACCAAAACAGCATGGCAGGTAACTTCAAAGTTATAAAATAAAATTTGTATTGAAGGAAAAAACTAGTTTGGCCACAGTCATCACTAAAAAAACTGTAAACATGTTCACTATCATCATTTAAAGGGCTCCTAAATGAAACTTTTAATATTTAAAAAAAAATCCTCAAGCCCACTGGAATGACATCTACTTTGCAATGTATCTGACACAGATATTCAGAGAACATCTCTAAAGTTTTATAAACAAAAAAGTTCTGTGACTTCTAAACTACTAAAAGACAATGCCAGATCTTGGCTATTCTCTAATTATCAATTTTTAATTTCACGGTGAAATTGCTATATTAATCTTGGATAGTTCATTTATATTCCTTGAATCTTTCAAGGCAATTTTACATTCATTATCCCATTCATCTCCATAGCTTATCTTTATATGACTTGTTATTGAATTAAGCTTATCAGGGAACATAAATCTCTCTACTGAAACTGAGTTTTGTGGTCAGACATATTTGGATTAAAACCCCAGCTCTAACACTACTTTGTTGGGTGACCTGGAGCAATCTCTCTGTTCCTATTAATTTTCTCAACTATAAACTAGGAATAAGTAGTAAATATGAAAAGTATTATGAAAGTAACTACTAGTACCTTACCCAAAATAGAAACTCAACAAATATTATTTACAAGTAACTGACTGATATGAAGACGTAGTTAGAAAAATGAGTTTGAAAACGTGGGCTGGGATCTTGTTCATAATAAAAGTAAAATTAACAAAATACTTAGAATTCATTTAAGATGAAATGTGGAATATGTGGAAAGCTCTAAAATGTATCTAAGGAAACTTAAAAGATAAAAACAGATAAACATGAACAGCTAGAAACACAGCATAATTGTACATGGGAAGACTCAAAACGTCAAAGGCTCAAATAATCCTGGAAGAAATCTCCAGATTTAACACAGTCACAATCAAAGTTCAAAGGAGACCTTTGGGGAATTTGACATCATTGTTCTAAAATTCATCTTGAAGAGTAAACACCTAAGAAGAGTTGATGTATGTTTTTTTTTTTTTTTTTTTGAGACAGAGCCTCAAGTTGTCGCCCTGGTAGAGTGTCGTGGCATTACAGCTCACAGCAACCTCCAATTCCTAGGCTCAAGTGAGTCTCCTGCCTCTGCCTCCCAAGTAGCTGAGACTACAGGTACCCGCCACAACACCCAGCTATTTTTTCGTTTGGGTTGCAGCCGTCATTGTTGGTTGGCGGGCCCAGGCTGGATTTGAACCCGCCAGCTCAGGTTCACATGGCTGGCGCCTTAGCCCGCTGAGCCATAGGAGCAGAGCCGAGTTGATGTATGTTTAATAATACACTAACGAGTGGACTATGCTGCTGTTAACAAGACCCCCCTCTCTCAAGACAATTATCTTGACTTTTATGCTAATCTTTTTGCCTTCCTTTGTATATGCATCCATAACACTAGTCTAGCTTTGTATCATTTTTAGACTTCACATAATGAAATCATTTAACACATTCTTTTGTATCTAACTTTCTTGATACTATTCTTCTGAGACTGTTCTTCCTTTGGGTACTATTATTGATTATTGTACTAAATCCTTCTGTGCTCAAAGAACATACATGATATGATTTCAAACCTTTTAAATACGTTGAGAAAAGCTTTATAGCCTAAATTTTAAAAATGTTCTATAAATGTTCCTGTATGTAACTGAAAATAATATACGTATCCTACAGTTGGTACGACATGCTAAATATGTCTAATGGACCATTTGTGGATATGTAGTTTAAATTTTCTGTATATTTACTTATCCCTTTTGGCCATCTGTTCTATAAGTCACAGGAAAAGCCTGTTAAAAAAATGGTCCTCTATGGCTACGAATTTATCTATTTTTTACTAGTATTTCTATTAATTTTTCCTTCCTATAATTTGAAATCATGCTGTTAGATATACACAATTAGAATTATCATTTCTAAATAGAACTGAATTAAACCGTTCATGAAGTACTATCTAGTAATGCTTTTTTTAAAAAACCTACACTGACATTAAATAGCTGTACCATTTTCATGGTGGCATGTTAGACCAGTTATTATTTCCTTCTCATTAGTTCTGTGATACTTCCAAATAAGATTTTCCTCTCAGCCTTTCTAGCTGTCTTCTGCAAAATGGTTTGTTCTAATCTGTACTTTATCATTTTTCCTCTTCCTTGTGAATTCATGGGGTGTCTTTTCAGTTTTTCCATCTCTTTGTGGGCTGCATTCTTGGTACTTCCTTTACACTTCCATTCTGTGTCACTAATTCTCTCTTTAGCTGTGTCTAATCATCTCTTTAACCAAATAACTACATTTTTTTTGAGACAGGGTCTAGCTTTGTTGCCCAGGCTGGAGTGCAATGGTATCATCACAGCTCACTGCAACCACACATTCTTTGGCAAGCGATTCTCCCACCTCAGCCTCCCAAGCAGCTGGGACTATTGGTATAGGCCACCACTACTTTTTCTATTTTTTATTTCTAAAAGCTCTACTTAGTCCTTTTTCAAATCTCTCTGGTAGTTCTTTTCAGTATCTTGTTTTTTCCTTAAGCTCCTCAGTTTCTCATTTTTTTGAAGCAGCATCATACTGATTGTTTAAGTGTTATTGAACTTTTTTTTTTTTTTTTGTAGAGACAGAGTCTCACTTTATTGCCCTTGGTAGAGTGCCGTAGCATTACACAGCTCACAGCAACCTCCAACTCCTGGGCTTAGGTGATTCTCTTGCCTCAGCCTTGAACATACTTATTTTATGTTAAAGAATCTGAAAGAATTCCCTGCTAGTGTTTTTGCTGGCTTTATTTCTCATGCTGATGAATTTCTTCAACTGTCTGATGATTTAACTGTGAACTGCTGATTGTCCTTGAAACACCACCCGTGGGAGTTACTGGACCCCTGGGCTGAAGTGCACCCTTCCAGAAGGTCTTCATTTGTTGCTCTTGCCTCTTAGGATGCAACCAACCTGAGAGCTCTTTAAATTGCATTCTCAGCCTGAGGATTTTAAGCCTCACAGGCCCAACAAACCTGCATTCATGTGAAGGACAGTCTTTCTCATCTTTTAACATAATTCATATCCTCCCTTGTGCTACCCCCACCAATGTTACGGTTTCCTTACTGTGTACTCCTCATACCCAACAACTGGTAGCTTTACTTAGCAATCACTCTTACATTGATGGAATCTCTCATTAGAATCTGAATTATGGAGAACTACACGCTTTATTTCCCATCCCCCTTGTCTGAGAAGAAACATTCAAGGACAATCCGGCTCACATTTTAGAATTCTGCTTTCATTTTTGTCTTTGGTCTTTATAGTTTACTTCTTTTGTGTCAACTTAGTAATGTATTTGGAAAGATGTTTTATAAATATCATACAACATTTCAGTTGTTTCAGTTAGGTCAGTCAAATATATAATCTGCTAAACTCCCAGAAACAGAAGTCCTTAGAGTTAATTTTCACAAAAGGTTAAACTCTGCATCTGAGATGCAGTTCTGGTTTTTTCCAGTAAAAAACTGCTAATCTCGAAGGGTACAGGCGAATCTTACTAAATGCAGAATACAAATGTCTTTATATAATAACTAAGAAAATGCCATAAAGGCTATGTTAATCAGCTTGATGAAAACAGTTCAGACTGTATATGAAACCAGCACGTTGTACCCCTTGATTGCACTAATGTACATAGCTGTGATTTAGTAATAAAAACAATAAAAAAAAAACCCTGCTAATCTCAAAAGACTCCTCAGCAGGTGATCCACTTAAAGATAACTGCATTTTAGTTTATAAAGAACAAGGATTTAAAAAAAAAAAATCCCCATTCTTTAAAAGAACAATTTAAATAAAATAATAAACTGGCAATAAAAAATGTGGAGATTATAAAAAATGTACATATATTTATAGTAAGAATAATGAAACATAATTTTCTGGACTATGACATTTGTAAACACAAATTCTTGCTTCAGGGAAATGTCACATTTCTTAATTGTTCCCCTAACAAAAAAGCATTTCCTGATGTGAAGCCTTTATTTCACAAAGTAACCATCTCCAGGTTTCTGCCTGAAAAGGTATTTTAGTCAGTCATTTTATCATGACTGCATCCTATCCAAAGTCACTAAAGTAGCCATCAAATGCAAAACACAATAGAAATGTCCTTCAGTGTTACTGTATGATCAGGTAAGCCTGAAAATGTGATACATTTATTTAAACTGTCAAGCTCCAATGAACCATAGGAAAGTTTGTGGTCATTATCTGGTACCAAATTCTAAAGGATTAACCATAGCCACAAATACCCACAAGCCTAACCATATTCAAAATGAGGAATGTGTATTGCAGCACAGTTCACGACAGCAAAGGTGTGGAATCATCACCAAGTGCCCATCAATACATGAGCAGGTAAATAAAATGTGGTGTATGTATACAGTGGAGTACTACTCAGTCTTAAACAAACACTGAATTAATACAGAGCCAAGTATTGTAAAGATGGAAGAAACAAACACCACATGCACTTACTATTAAACTGGAGCTAACTGATCAACACCCATGTGTACATCTGGTAGTGAAAGTCAATGGAAACCAAACAGGTGGGAAGGGGGAGGAGGGAAGGAAGAGGAACGGGGAGGAGGGGAAGGAGGGAAGAGGGAAGGGGGAGGAGGGAGGAGGAAGGAGAGAGGGAGGGACAGGTAAATTCGCATCTAACGGTACAAGGCGCCTTATCTTGGTGATGGGCACACTTAACAACTTTGACTCACACTGCATAAAAGCAACATACATAACCAAAATGTTTGTACCTCTATAATAATATTCTGAAAGAAAAAAAAAGTAAGGTATGTGGCTGGATTTATAAAAATTCAGCTATAAAATCTGGAAAAAAACAAACAAACAAAAATCAAAAACCCAGTTCAAAGTCCAGGCCCTCACAGGGCAGGATGTTTTCAAAGAAAGCTCATGAAATCCTTTCACTTTCCTGAAACTCTGCTCCTTAGGGCTTTGCCAGAGAAATAAATCAAGAGAAAAAGGTTTTTCAGTTGAACAATGGAGCCCATTCATTTTTGCAACTCACAAGTCAGAACACCACTGTTGATTTAAAAGGAAAATAGGAAAATTACTTTTAAAAAAGAGACTCAACTTAACTCTTTAACCATTTCACTTTTTGGCTACCTTCTCTGAGGTTCTTTTGTCTGTGTAAGTGGCATTATTCACTCCGAAGGCAACAGAATTCAATTCCTGAAACTCTACATTAGAAAGTTAAAATTACTTTTTATACACCTGCTTCTTGGTGGGTACTGATTAATTTACTGAGTGAAGATTAGCATAAAAATAAATCACTGTATGCTTTTCCTAGAGCAAAGTCATACTTTTATTACTTTTTTTGAAAAACATCAATGATATTAACTACATTTCATAAAAAATGCTGTACAGGCTATCTAATAAAAAGGAGCTAAAGTGCTTTCATACTTTATAAAAACTCAAAGGGCTTGACAAAGATAATAAATACAAGGTCTGGTCAGGCTCTGAGGCAGAAGAGCAAAGGCTGCTATTCTCTGTGGCCTGAATGGCTTCTGTCTGTCTCATGCTGCCACAGAAAGGTTACAACACGAGACTGGGATTAAAATGAGCTGAATCCAAATCTTTAATGGCATTAGAAAGGCTATTTGGCCTCACCAGCCTCGGTTTCCCGGGGATGATAATTTATTGAGAAGTACTTGGCACATAGGAAACGTTACGTAAGTAATACCTATTCTCATTCCAAATAGTCTCAGCATTCTTCAAGTGACAAAAATCAGATTGTGGCCCCTGAACACTAGAATTTGATATAGTGAATATTTAAAATCTAATTTCCTTCTCTCATGACACAGTCATTTTCCAAAAAAAAAAAAAAGCCCGCACAATCACTAATTTTAAAATTGGTATTAAAAAAAAAAAAATTGGTATAAACATAATTTTATTGCTGGTATTTTGGCTATTATGTCAAATTTCATGTTTTGCTTCTTATTCCTACAGTCGCTTGATGTCCTAATTCTTCTTAGCTTTTTTGCCTCCTCACTCTGATACACATAACATTTCTACCAACTCCCTATCTTCACAGTAACACCTTCCTCCCCTGTTGGTCTGGCTTTCAGCAGTCAGATGATTTTGCTAAGTTTTAGATAACTTATTTGCTTAAAGCAAGAGTTGTCCAACCTTTTGGCTTCTCTGGGCCACATATTAAATACACGAACATTAACAAATCCTGAGAAGCAAAAATAAAAAGGTCTGTACATAACTTTTATAATATCCCAACCACAGGTAAGCAAAAACATTCTCAAATAATAATCCTAATTATGTAGTGGCCTGTTCAGAGCATCTTTCAAAATCATCGAGCAGGTCCCGAGTTTGTGATCAATAATGTAGAAAACATACATATCTAAAATAAAACATCTTTGGGGTTTTTTGATATTTTTTATTATTGAAGTAAAAAAAGTGTGGTCAACATAAAACTAGTGGGATATCTGATGCTGTAGTTAAGAAATCAATGCACCAACATCTGGTTTGATGGAAGTATCTACAATTCTCAGTGCGTTCTGAACGTGCTCATCAAATATTTTGCTTCTTATTTTTCTCTTTATGTGTTTCATTCTTCAAAATAGTTGCTCCCAAGTGTAGGTGATGCCAAAAATTAATGACATGAATAAGGCATGACTGTGAAGCAAGGAATATATTTATTTGTCCCTGGGAAGAAAGGCCCTAAAGTCCAGTAAAGAGACGTGATCAATATTTTAAGTTGAATGTCAGACTGTAGCTCTCTGCATTCCATTTGAAAACTGGTATTCAGTCAACAATATTACTGAAAATGGAGTCACAAGTGCATCAAAATATTGATTTTGAAATTTTGAACTCTGTCTTCAAATTCTTGTACCAAATCAAAAAGCAAGGCTGAGTATTTTTTGCTGTTGAGTTACTAACAGCAAGGGATTCAGGCTAATTGATAGAAGTTTTTTTTCCCCTAACAATTGCTTCTTAAGGATTAGATATGAAAACCTCTGGTATGATTTTAAACGTATTCAGAACAAAAACAAATGGTCAGTTCCTTTTTTGCTGTTAATTATCCTATAAAGCAGGCAATAAGGCTTTTTGAAAGAATCAGAGAGACAGGGAACGAAGAAAACAGGGAGGAGAGAGGAGGCGTCTGGGGCACTCAGTCGCAGCCCCCCGACACTGGCCATCTCCGCGTCCACCATCCACGGGGTGGGGAGCCTGGGAAGGGAAGGGAGCACCAGCTGGCACGATCTCACTCACCACCACGATGCCTGCACAGAGTGGGGCATGACTATGTGTCTACCTCCTGACTGAACATGAACTTCATACACTCCTACATTTTAGACCGAACCGTACACAGAGTTGCTTATAATGTAAGGACAACAAAATTCACCAAATTTAAAGATGTTGGTAGTATCTTCTACATTTATAATTAAACTGTTTAGAAACATAGCCCTACCTTAAATATATTTTTAAGGTACAAATTTACTTACAAGTTTTTTTTTAAAAGGGTAGGGTTTTTGGTTGTTTTTTTTTTGTAGAGACAGTCTCATTCTATTGCCCTTGGTAGAGTGCCGTAGAGTCACAGCTCATAGCAACCTCCAATTCCTGAGCTTAGGCGATTCTCTTGCCTCAGCCTCCCAAGTAGCTAGGTGCCCGCCACAGCACCCGGCTAATTTTTGATGCAGTTCGGCCGGGGCCAGGTTTGAACCCGCCACCCTCGGTATATGGGGCCGGTGCCCTACTTGCTGAGCCACAGGCGCCGCCCTTACTTATAAATTTTTAAAGTTCCACATATTTGAGAGAAAAAGAGACAGCTCTGAGCCCTAACATTTAAGCATAATGTAGAAAATATGTGAAAATTTATTCTGAACTTAGCCTAAGAATATGAAGCAACTTTATATATATTCAAAATAGGGTTATTTATAGCACACTTAGGAAACAGTGTACATATGTGTATATATACACACATAATTCAAAAGAAATAGTCTTGATAAGAGGGTAGAGAAAACATAATTAAGAAAATCCATAAAAATTATGTTCTTGTAAAGTTCGGGATGATTAATTTCAACTAATCTGCAGGCATGAATCACATTAAAAATCACAGGAGTCAAACTCAGCTGTCTTTTCTACTGCAGAACTAATGAAATGTCACACATGCCTGATATTCCTAGGAATACCTTGCTACTGCTTCACTTTTGGCTTTAAACACACAACAGCATACGAGACACAGAAATCTTCTGTTATTCAACACAAAGGACTGAAAAAATATGATCTGTAATCTGTCATCCTTGAGGTTTAATAAAGGATAACAATTTAACTTGGGAAAAATTTGAAAGGCCACAGAAGGTGAAGATTCGAAATGCCGAAAGGTAAATTCAGGGAGTTACAGAGAGAGAACAGCCACGGTACGGTCCCCGATGGCAGGCAGCTGACAGGCTCCCACCCACGCAGAGTGCTTTTGCCTGGACAGTAGAGGAAGGGAGGAGAGGCAGCTGGACAGAGACGGGCATCCACCAAAGTCACAAGAAGCCCGAGAACCTCAGCTGCAAAAAACGCTCATTTCCCTAAGTTAGAAGTTAATGCCCCCACGTGTTCCCCTGCAGCCAGGGGAGAAAAGGGTGCAATACTCCTTGGAGAAGCCCAGCTTAGTTGTTTCGAAGAGTTGAAAAATTACACAAACTTCTAAGGCCCAGATGACAGGCCCACTGCCATCTCTACACAGCGGTACAAGAGGCGAGTCACGGGAATCACCTGTTCAGAAAAGGTGGGAAAAGGAACCACCACCAGCCTCAACTCCAGTCACCGGGGAAAGGACGTGACGCACAGTTTGAAACTAACATGGTCAGACTATTTTTAAGCAAAAATACTGCAAATGTAAATGGAGTTCTCCAAAGAGAAGCAAAGGGGAAGGGGAAGAGAGACCGTCCTCACGAGGCAGAGAGCAGGGAAGACGAGAGCAGGGAAGACGCTGACAGGTAAGAGACTCGGAATTCAAACCGAGATTTCAGAAGGAATCCTGTCTCATAGAGATTGTATTTAACCAAGATTCTAAGACTCCGGCCTTCATCTATGCAGTTTTATTCTTATATGCTTTTCCTTCGCTATTAAATTGCCAGAGACTACCTTTTCTATGCTTCTTATTTAAGAAAGCGCCTGGGGAGAAGGTTTTCTTGGGAGACAAAGATGGGAGGAATGTGAGATGAGAGCCCCCTATGTGAATTTATCTAGTTCCCGAGAAAGGCAATTTAGTGGTGCCCTAAAATACAACGAATTCATTTATGTGAAAAATGCTGACAATTTCCCTTGCTTTAAAGGGTAAAAAAATTAAAATTATAGCTGAAAGGCTTTAAAGTTATCAAAAAGGGGTACAGATTTTAGGAATATAAAATTAGAAGTTTTATGACACAGGATTTAGTTTTCAGTCACCAGTTATTCAGGTCTGAGTCACGTAAGTTAACTAGTACATTCAGTATTTAAGTTAAATGGTAACTTTTCTTCCCCTTAATTTGAAAAGCATAACAAAAATGGGGCGCAGGTAAAGAACTAGCAAAAAAAGATTCTAGAGGGAAAAAGAGAAGGTGGAAGGCAGGCCAGGATGCGACTCATTCTGTAAGCAGGTCTTAAGATGGGAATGCGTCACACCATTAAGGGCTTCTTAGATACGTGTATTTCCCTTTTTTCTTCTTCATCTTCATTCCTGGTGGGACTGCCTAGAATTTAGTTTTTGAGAGCCTAGTACGCCTCTGCTCTGCCTTCCTTTCTGAGGTCCCCATCCTTTTCTTTTGCACACCTTCTCTAACACTCAGTAACACTGCAGTGATAACGTGGGGCAGGGACAGAAAGGACCCAGAGGTGAGGAAAACACCGTTTCCCTGAGTTTGACAAGCACTTGCAAGTTCCATTATGTGCACATAGCAACAGTGGTTCAGTGTATGAGTAATTGATGGAATTGTCTTCTCTGTACTTGGAGTAAATTAAGCAATTGGCATGTTTTTAATTTGTTAAGTTGTATCATTTAAAAACACAACCCAGGATAATAATTTAAATATATAATAACAAAATTATAAACAGAAAATAAAAACAGAACTCCCTTAATGAAGACCCCTGTAATTAGAATTTTTAACACAAGGAAGAAAGGCCAAATCTTTTCCACCGCCTCAGAATCACACAGGACACCCTGATGTCTGCTACCCCCGCCTTTCAGGTCAGTCTTGAAAGGTCTGCTCGTTCTCCGGAGACCCAGACATGCAACTTAAGTCCAGGGTGGTGGTTTGTTCCTGTCAGAGAACATGAACGTTGGTCTGGTTGATGCTGGTTTCTTGAGACCAAAATGGGTGTATCTATTTCTTTTTAACAGAAAAATTATAAGGCTTTATTAAATGGATATATTTTTAATACTATAATGACAGTTGCTGACCTCATGCCTATGTGTGAATGGTGCTCTATAGTATCTAAAAATGTCAGGATGTGGATCTTGCACAGAGAATATTAAAAGTGACACAATGCCTAATTAGATCTAAGTATTTTCCTATCACAATACCAATTAATGCTAATCATGAGGCAGACAAATTACAACAGAAATGCACTTTCTATGGTTTATTTGAAAAAGCGAACTATTTCTAAGATAGATGCGTTTTATACTAACTAGAACATGGTGTAAACAGTTTAGTTTCCTTATTTGGGTACCAATGTATCTGAGGGACTGTCTGGGTCTGAGAACTTGCAGCATGGTCAACTGTGTAGGTATCAAGTTAATGCTTGCTAACAGTGCTGGCATGACAGACGTCAGAAGAGAACTACTTTCAGCACGAGCCATCCACGAACTAGCGACTGGTGGGTCTGTGCTTGCCCTTAGGATACGTGAGGATTCAGAAAGCAAAAGCAAGTCGTTCGTTTGCACGTGGCTCAGCACTGAGGAGCAACTGTACTCATTATCCGTCAATCTAATTCTCACTGGTCTAATAAGCCTTGCCTGTGACAATTTGTACCATTATAACTAAATAATTGTAACACTTTACAAAGGGCCTTAACACTCTTTGTCAGCAATACTCGCAGAATATTCCACTCATGGGCAGAAAACAAGGCTAATCCCAATCTACAGAAAAAAAATGCTAAAGCCAACAGTTGCATTCAATTTTTCCTCATTTTATGGAAAAGTACTGAAAGAAAAAAAATCACATTACCTGGTAGGATGTGGTAGAACGGAAGAAGGTTTCTCGGAAAATCAATTAGAAGACCAAAATAATTATTTTTTAAGGGAATTTCTTGCAATAATTACCAGCATCTAAAAAACTAACTTACCAGTGATGCCATTGGCTTCCTGCTGGAGGTCACAGTACCAGAGCCTGTTGACGGGATCACACCCTTCCCTTATGGATAACAAGACATAGCGGCCGTCATCAGATAACTATGAAGGAAACATAAAAGTGCAGGGAGCTAATCAGAGTATGTATATTTTCGTAAGAACAATGTTAAATATTAAGTAAAAAATTAAGGTTAACTTTCAAATGAGTGTCTTTCCTCCAAACTTACGATCAAAGGTGAACATTCATTTTAACTTGTTACACTCTTAATCGCAGTTTACCACAGTGAATTATTTAAGAAGAAAATGTTAGCAGACATAATTCAATATCATAATAACGTCAACACAATTTTTACTTCAATTTCTAATCTATTCTTTACATTGAAATTTAAATTCTGTCATTTTGAATATAATATCCTCAACTTCAAGGTTTCTTCATGGGTTACATAACTTTAAAGTTGTTCTAAACAAGAATTAGCAAAATCGGTATAGAAGAAATTCACTGTAGGTCACACAAGTCATATTAACAAGTTTCTACCGAACCACACTTTATGTTTTATCTTTAGTCATTTGTACTATAAGATTGCAGAGATGAAAGGTCTGTGCTTCCTGGGAATTTCTTTTTTAGTACAAACGGCAGAATCTTAGGTTGCAAAAAGAGTTGAGATGAAAAACCCAATACAATCCATTTTGAGTTGACAAAATGGTATCAACCATATGTATCCTTTTGCAACTGATTTCTTCATTCAATATTATTTTTACAATTAATCCACATTGGTACATGTAAATATGCTTCATTTTTAACTGCTGTACGGTATTATAAGAATACATCACAATTAATTGATCCCTCTTCCTACCCAATAAACACCTGGATCAATTCCATTTTCTTTAGACCTTCCAATTGATCCAGCAATCCCACTACTGGGTATCTACCCAAAGGAAAAGAAATCATTATAACAAAACGATTGCTACACTTGTGTGTTTGTCACAGCACTATTCATAACAGCAAAGATATGGAATCAACAATCTAAGTATCCATCAATGGATGACTAAATAAAGAAAATATTAAATATGTGTACGAGTGTATATATGAACACGTGTGTGCACACACTGGAATATTATTCAGCCACGAAAAAGAATGAAATCATGCCTTTTGCAGCAACATGCATGAAACTGGAAGCCATTATCTTAAGTTAAACAACTCAGACACAGAAAGACAAATACAGCATTTTCTCACTTATTAGTGGAATGATAGAAAATGGAAACTTAGAGCGGTGAGGGTATGAGAGTGGGATAGAAGACAAGAAATTACTTCATGGGTACAATGTATGATTATTTAGATGATAGGTACACTAATAGCACTTATATCAATATGCATTATGTCTACGCAACAAAATCACACTTGTAATCCATAAAGTTATACACATAAAAGCAAAGAAAAATATTATTTCCATTTTTTTTTACTAGCACAAACAATCATTTAGAAAACTTTGTGAACATATCTGTGACCTAAAATGCTTCCCTGGGTATACAACTAGAAGTAAAATCGCTCAATGATAGAATATGCACATGTTTCAACTTTATTAGCTGTTGCCAAATCATTCTCCAAAGTGGTTGTACCAACCTATACTCCCATCTGGTAGTAGAGGATATGCCAGTTCCTGTTTTTCTACATCCTTATTATGAATTTTACATGCCAACTTGACTAGAATACAGTGCCTAGATATTTGGTCAAGCACTATTCTAGATATTTCTGTAAAGGTTATTTTTTAGATAAGATTACATTTAAATAAACAGAACTGGAGTAAAGCAGATTACTTTTCACAATGTGGGTGGGGCTCATCCACTCACTTGAAGGCCTTAAGAGAACCAAGACCGACCTATTCTGAGTAAGAAGGGGGTCAGTCAGCGGAGACCTGGATTTTACTGCAGTCTTCCCCGAGTCCCCAGCCTGCTGGCCTACCCTGCAGACTTTGGGCTTGCCAAGCCTCTACAATCATGGCAGCCAATACCTTAAAATCCTCCCTACATGTACACACACACCCCTCTGTTGGTTCTTCTTCTCTGGAGCACCCTACCTAATACACTTAACAACAACTGTTATTCTTCGCTCATTCAGTAAGTATTTGCTAAGCAGCTATTATGTGTGAAACACTTTCTTATGTATTAAAGATACATCAGTAAGTGAATCCTGAAAAAAATGTCACATCTAGTAAGGGAGAGAGACCTAAATGTGCAATTATGCAGTGTATTACAAAATGATAAATGGCACGGAGAATGTGAACAGGTCTGGGTAAGCAAGACTGGTTGGGGGGGCCCACAGTATTAAACAGGGCTCCCATTGGTAAGGCTCCTAGAGAAGGTGCCTGGCCATTGTGTTCCCACTGCACTGTTTCAGACAGGAAGTTGGCGTTACTTCTGATCTTGGTTTCCCTACATATAATGTGTAGTTTTCTTCTCTGGCTGCTTTAAATATTTTCTTGCTATCTTTGGTATTCTGAAAATTCTCTGTGTTATAATTGTAATGGGCTTTGCTATAGGAGCCAGCTTGAGATCTATAGAGCTTCTCAGGTATGTGGGTTTGGTATATCTTACCAAATTTGTAACATTTTGGGCCATTTTTCCCGTGTGTATTTTTCTGTGCTCTCACCCCTATGCTAGGACTTCAGATTCATATTACAATACTTGATATTGTCTCACAGGTCAATGAGACTGTGTTTATTTTTGTTTCAATTTTTCTTTGTGTTTCAGTTTTAACTGTCCTGTCTTTAAACTCACTGATGTTTTCTTTTGTCTTAAAAAATAAAATAAAATGCTGTTAAGCCCTTGCAGAGAATCTCTCATTTCAGAGTTTATTTTGTATCTAGAAGAATATGTGGTTTGTTTTTGTATTTTCTATTTCTTTGGCCATTACATTAACATTTCCTAAAAATCTTTAAAAATTATTTTTATAATAGTTTTTTATAAATTACTGTATGTTAACTCTACTATTATTTCTGGATCTTTCTACTGGATAACTTACCTCTTGGTTGTAAATCACAGTTTTTTTGTTTTTTACATGTCTGGCAATTTTTTAATTAGACTCTGGGCTTTCGAGTGTTGTCAGAATTTTTTTTTTCTGGCCTACCTGTAAAATGTTTGAGGCAGTTAATTCGTATTAGACTATCTTGATCCATTAGAGTTGTTTTCAGGCTTTGTTGGGTAAGGCCTACAGCTCCACTCCTAAGGCCTGGCTTCTCTGCAATAGTCTGCGTGCTCATTAGGTGTTTCCACTCTGACAGGTCAGAATGTGAACATCCCCCAGCTTTTTTCAATCTTTGGTACTTGCCAGTTTATACAGCTCCCTGACAGCTGTTCTTAGCTTGGAAGTCTTATTCATCCATGCACGTCACTTACTAGTCAGCCCAAAATAGAAGAGGATCCCAAGGCAGATTTCTGAGACTTTTGTTAGGTAGTTCCCTTTTTTCGGTCCTCTACCTGGTAACTTCCCTGAATTCTAACCTTTGGATCCTTAGTTCAGTGGCAACGTAATACTTTTTCTTCTTCCTCCTTGCCCTAGAGTCCAAAAAATACCTCCAGATAGAAGGCTGGAGCACCTGTTGGACTCACCTCGCTCGTGGATCAGCCATGTTGTTGCTGTTGCTTCTACATTCTTCTTTTTTTTT
>CAUYON010192453.1:0-68828 GCA_963573935.1 Arctocebus calabarensis
AGATGACCCAGTTCTAATTAGTTTGCCAATACTTACCAACAGCTTAACCCTGGGCAAGCTTATGAAAAGTCCCATCCTAGGCAGTGCCTATGGCTCAGTGAGTAGGGTGCCGGCCCCATATACCGAGGGTGGCAGGTTCAAACCCAACCCTGGCCAAACTGCAACAAAAAATAGCTGGGTGTTATGGCGGGCACCTGTGGTCCCAGCTTCTTGGGAGGCTGAGGCAAGAGAATCGCCTAAGCCAGGAGCTGGAGGTTGGTATGAGCTGTGACGCCACAGCACTCTACCAAGGGCAACAAAGTGAGACTCTATCTCGAAAAAAAAAAAGAAAGAAAGAAAAGTACTGTCCTGATGCTCAAGGAGTTCAAGGTTTAGTTGGAGACAAACAAAGAGCATACAAGGAATAGAATGCAAGCACAGTCCCTGGTATTTGCTCTTCCCTTCCCTTCTACAGACAACTTCCCCTGCCACTTTGTCTCTGCCTTTGGAGCTGGCTTCTGTGCCACAGTGGTGGCCTCCCCAGTGGACGTGGTGAAGACCCGGTATATGAACTCCCCACCAGGCCAGTACCGCAGCCCCCTGGACTGTATGCTAAAGATGGTAGCCCAGGAGGGCCCCACAGCCTTCTACAAGGGGTGAGCACCTCCTGTACCTCCAGCACGCCCACCTAGAGAACTGGGGCGTCTTTCCTTTCTAATGTGGCTCCCAAGGGTCAGTGCAATGGTGAGCAGTACAGATGTAAATGCCACAAATGAGAAGTATAAAGAACTATGGAGAAAAAGAAAAGTAAACCAAACCTGATCTGCTGGAGAGTCAGAGAACCCTTGATGAGAAAAAAGAGTCTAGGGATAGGTGAAAGTACTGTCTAACTCCAAACTTTGGGGGCAGAAGAGGAGAAAAAAGTAGTTAGTAATCCTTGAACTTTTCACCAGACTACACAGATGGCAGCCAGTGCCTTACTCACTATCCCAACACGCTTCACATTTTCCTGCTTCTATACCTTTGCACTTACTGTTCCCTCCTCATGGAATGCCTCTCACCATATACAGGGTCTAAATCTTAGCCATTCTTTAGGACTGGTTCCTATGCTACCTACTCCCTAACACTCTCAGGTATAAATTTTCCCTCCTCCCTATGGACTTTGGCAATACTATTTGATGGCATTTACCGCCTCATGCCGTTTATTTGTATTTGTAAGCTGTAGTTATTCCCCACGCTAAAGCACAAGCTCCCTAAAGCCAGGGATCAGTAGCTTATACCATTTATCTCCCAAAGCCCCTAGCACAAGGCCAGCACTCGATAATTTGGTTTATTTATGATTATCCTGATGGCTAAGTCCCCCATGTATTAGGCCTTATGCTAAGCACATGGCGTATGTTACCTTAGTGATCTCCTGAACTGGGTCGTAGTCTCCACATTCACTGAGGAGAAGACTGAGTCTCAGAAAAGGTTAATAACTTGTCCAAGATCACAGGTGAAAATGACAGAGCCGCGGGCAGCACCTGTGGCTCAAAGAAGTAGGGCGCCAGCCCCATATGCCGGAGGTGGCGGGTTCAAACCCAGCCTCAGTCAAAAACTGCAAAAACAAACAAACAAAAAAAAAAAATGACAGAGGTTTGGCACCTGTGGCTCAAAGGGCTAAGGCGCCAGACACGTACACCTGAGCTGGTGGGTTCGAATCCAGCTCAGACCCACCAAACAACAATGACTGCTGCAACCAAAAAATAGCCAGGCATTGTCCCAGCTACTTGGGAGGTGGAAGCAAGAGACTTGCTTGAGCCCAGGAATTGGAGGTTGCTGTGAGCTGTGATGTCATGGCACTCTACCCAGGGTGACAGCTTGAGGCTCTGTCTCAAAAATAAATAAATAAATAAATAAAATATTAAAAAAATGACAGAGCCACAGCTCAAACCCAGACCATCAAATACCACATTCAGTATGTTGCTGTTTATCCTACTAGTAAGCCCTTTTCTTGGTCCTTTCACCTCCCACCATTGATGCCTTCAATGGATAGTTTTCTAGTGCCCCATGTAAGACTGAAACCAAGAAAACAGGAGTCACTACATATTCTCAAGCCTGGGAATGACTTGATAAAACTACATTCAGTTGACATACTGTTCTGATAAGTACCTCTATCTTTATACTCTTCCTTTCTTTTTTTCTTTTTTTTAGAGACAGAGTCTCACTTTATCGCCCTCGGTAGAGTGCTGTGGCATCACACAGCTCACAGCAACCTCCAACTCGTGGGCTTAGGCAATTCTCTTACCTCAGCCTCCCGAGTAGCTGGGACTACAGGCGCCCGCCACAATGCCCGGCTATTTTTCCGTTTTGCAGTTTGGCTGAGGCCAGGTTTGAACCTGCCATCTTTGGTATATGGGGCCAGCGCCCTACTCAATGAGCCATAGGCGCCGCCTAACTCTTCCTTCTAACCACTTGTCTCAATTTATTCTTTCACTTGTCAAATATTTATTGAACATCTTATGTGTGCCAGGCCCTGTGCTATGCTTCCCTCAGATGAGCTCAGAAACAATATTAAAGTATAAATTTATTTTATATTAGGGAGGGGGAAATAGAGGAGCCCAAGAGTTTAGGGTTGCTGTGGGCTGTGACACCACAGCACTCTATCAAGGGTGACATAAAGAGACTCTGCCTCAAAAATAAATAAATAATAACTTCGCTGGGTTGTAAAACTAGAAACTAGTAGAGCTAGGATTTGAACCCAGGTCCGACTCCAGAGTTCACATTTATTGCCACAGTGCTGCAATCCCGGTGAGGGTCAGGAAAGGCCATGGCGTGAGGTTATGGTGCCCACTCGGACAGGCAAGGAAGAGAGTAGGGGACATTCCAAGAGAGCAACATGAGCAAAGACATGGGCCTGGCACTGTCAGGGAACTGGAACTGGCTGAGTCTGGCAGGAGTGAAAGTGTTCCAGGAGGGGATTAGAGGAGAGAGTGAGACAAAGACAGGGGCCAGACGACAGGCTCATCCCTGAGTATCTGAGTCACAGCTGAGTTGGGGGACGCTCTCCCTGCTGTGCCATCACAGCTCAGGCACTATATGGAATGAGCTAAATTTGGTGCCACTCTGTCCTCACTTTGCAGTGCCCCAGCTTCTCAGTGCCTTGGCAGGGGCCTCCTTGGCAGTGGCCCCTTAGGATATAAATGAGCCCAGAAACACCAGCAGCAGGGTGGAGTCAGATCAGGCACTCATGTGAACCCCATCTCTGAAACGTATTAGCTGTGCGGTTTGGTTGAGCTACTTAACCTCCCCAGGCCTCAGTTTTGAAAAAGGAACCTGCCAGCAGCAGTCATAGCTGCCTTATAGAACTGTGAGAATTAACTGCCTGACACAGTAATCTGGCTCAGAATATTAGTTCTCTTTCCTTTCCTGACTCCAACGTCTGCCTAAATCCCTTAGGCAGTGAAGAAAAAGACAGATCTCAGAAAATGCTCAAGACAAACAGAAGTCAAGGTTCTTTGACACTGACGCTGTGTACGGGGAGAGCACAGTGGGTCTGTTTGCCGTCTCTCAGCCCTCTCCACCTGATGTTTTGGTTGTTTTCCTCATCAGATTTACACCCTCCTTCTTGCGTTTGGGAACCTGGAATGTGATGATGTTCGTAACCTATGAGCAGCTGAAACGGGCCTTGATGAAAGTCCAGATGTTACGAGAATCTCCTTTTTGAACAAGACAAGAAAGCAACCGTACTTAACTTGCTTGAAACCAGTTACGAATGGAATAGAACAGTGGATCCACATACATGTGGGCACAGACTACACATGCTTACAGAACTGTCTACTCATTGCTGATTCAAGACACAGAAGAGGAAGGATTCTGGTCTTCAGTGCTTTATCTTAAGAATGCTTTTGCACTGACAAGACGGAAATAAATTACATTAATTTTTGAAAACCATTTGGAATGCCTAACATTTAGGCAAGAGAAACTAAAACAGATCCATTTGGATAAAGCAGAAGTTTGCAAACTTGTCTCCTCCATAAAATCTGATTAGACAATGATTTTTAAGCAGGAAAGACTATAAGCCTGGGATAGGAGTGGCCCACAACACAGTTGGAAATCAGCCAAGGAGTCTAGAAGGATCCTTCCGAAGCACCACAAAGATTGTGACTACAGGCCTCGCGGTCACAGGTGGATCATAAGCCTTTTTGTAATGTGTCTGCCATGTAGAATCCACTGGGATTCTATGAAATCTGAGAAACAGAAGAAAACCTAGAACATGTGCCAAAGAAGCTGTGATGAGCCAATGTGAGGCTGAGGCTTGCAAATATTCCCTGATGACACTGGAAAATCAAGAGGGCAGCCTTAGTTCTCTTTCCTGTAAAATGGGTTGATAATCCCTCCCCTGCCTACCTCACCAGGGTGAAGATCACATAAGTAGCTGAATATAAAGGCATTTTATAAAAGAAAAAGCTCTGTACACACGTAAATATAAGGATGCTATCTTGGGAGAGATTTTGTCGGGACAAAGAGGAACTGCCAGAGGCGGTACCTGTGGCTCAGTGAGTAGGGTGCCGGCCTCATGTGCCGAGGCTGGTGGGTTCGAACCCAGCCCTGGACAAATTGCAACAAAAAAAATAGCCGGACGTTGTGGCAAGCACCTGTAGTCCCAGCTACTTGGGAGGCTGAGGCAAGAGAATTGCCTGAGCCCAGGAGCTGGAGGTTGCTGTGAGCTGTGACGCCACTACCAAGGGCAATAGAGTGAGACTCTACTTTTTAAAAAAAAAAAGAGGAACTGCCAGAGAATAAGTTTTTGAAAGACACAGTTGTCTACAGGTAAGACCAAAGGAACCAGAGACTCAGGGGCCAGGAGTGACAGAGGATGACATGAATCTGCAGGCCTTACTCCCTGGCTTGATTGTGAGCACCTTGAAGGGTTGTGGTGTTTGTAAAGAGGTAGATGCCAGGCTAACAGCTGAAACTAGCAGGAATCAGAATGTTTGGAAAATTATTATGACTCAGTAAAGGAATTCACACCTCCAGTGGGGGATAAGAACTGCTTTCTGTCTTCTTCTTCTTAAACAGAAACTCCTGGCTTGGCACCCATAGCTCAGTGGTTACAGTGCTAGCCACATGCACTAGGGCTGGTGGGTTCAAACCCAGCCTGGGCCTGCTAAACAACAATGACAACTGCAACAAAAAAAAATAGCCAAGTGTTGAGGCGGGCACCTGTAGTCCCAGCTACTTGGGAGGCTGAGACAAAAGAATCACTTAAGCCCAAGAGTTTGAGGTTGCTGTGAGCTGTGACTCCACAGCCCTCTACAGGCTACATAGTGAGACTATGTCTCAAAAAAAAAAAAATTAAACAGAAACTTCTGTTCTCACTTCAGGTTCCTATTTTTCAGGGTTGGACCAAATCTGGCCCCACACAGTTACCCTTTCTTCTGCCTGCTCTGACCCATTTTGATTGCAGGCAAGTCACTCTACCTTTTAGGGCTTCAGCTCCTCCATCACAAAAGGCAGGGTTGAACCAGACAACTTCCCAGCTTAAGACCACACGTCTTTCAAATTAATAACAGGGACCCAGAATGCCGTTGTCCTTTTTTTTTGCTTTTTAGCAGCGTTGGGTGGGTTTTGTTTTTGGGGGGTTTTTTGCAGTTTTGGCCAGGGTCAATCTTGAACCCGCCACCCCCCATATATGAGGCCAGCGCCCTACTCCTTGAGCCACAGTGCAGCCCAAGGGTGGTTCTGATGATAGTCAGAACTAGGTTCAAACCTCACCCCACCCCACCTTCCTAGTGACCTAACCACTGGGAATCCTTGCATCTCAATGCCCTACCAAAGAACTGGGAATAACAACTCCTCCCTAGAGGCTTGTTGTGAGGGTTCATCTAAAGTGCCTTGGAATATGGGGAGCTGCTCCTAATGGCATTCCTCCTTCTCCACTCTGACTCCTTTGCACCCTGGGAAAAAGCAAATATCCATTCATCCTTACCTCTTTCTTCTTCTTTTTTTTGAGACAGAATCTCACTTTGTCACCCTCCCACTCTGTCACCCTCAGTAGAGTGCAATGGTGTCACCGCTCACAGCAACCTCCAACTCTTGTACTTAGGCGATCCTCTTGCCTCAGCCTCCCAAGTAGCTGGGACTACAGGCACCTGCCACAATGCACGGCTATTTTTTGGTGCAATTTGGCCCAGTCTGGGTTCGAACCCGCCACCCTCAGTATACGGGGCCAGCACACTACCCACTGAGCCACAGACACCGCCCCACACCTCTTTCTTAAATTTAAATTATAACTTGAGATAATCCACATATGCGAACTGGATAAAAGCAAAAAGTAATTGATTTAATGTCACATTTGTCTTTCAAATAAAACCCACATTTAAAAGTTTTTATTTTCAGGGTGGCTCCTGTGGCTCAGCGAGTAGGGCGCCGGCCCCATATACCGAAGGTGGCGGGTTCAAGCCCAGCCTCGGCCGAACTGCAAAAAACAAAAAAATAGCCGGGCGCTGTGGCAGGCGCCTGTAGTCCCAGCTACTAGGGAGGCTGAGGCAAGAGAATCGCTTAAGCCCAAGAGCTGGAGGTTGCTGTGAGCAGTGTGACGCCATGGCACTCTACCCAGGGTGATAAAGTGAGACTCTGTCTCTACGAAAAAAAAAAAAAAAAAGTTTTTATTTTCAGGTGGCTCCTGTGGCTCAGCGAGTAGGGTGCCAGCCTCATATACCAAGGGTGGTGTGTTCAAACCTGGCCCTGGCCAAACTGCATCAAAAAAATAGCCAGGCGTTATGGCAGGCACCTGTAGTCCCAGCTACTCAGGAGGATGAGGCAGGAGAATTGCCTAAGCCCAAGAGCTGAAGGTTGCTGTGAGCTGTGCCTCCACAGCACTCTACTGAGGGCAATAAAGTGAGACTCTGTCTCTACAAAAAAAAAAAAAATGGTAATAATAATAAACTGCACAGACTCCTCTGAAATCTAAACTTATGTGTTCAACTAGTCCCTTCATACTAATAATAAAAACAATGGCTAACATTTATTGAGCTCTAACAGTGTGCTAAGCATTGCTAAAGTCTCTATCCGCTAAGTCATTTCGTTCTCACAAAAACCTTATTTTATTTCTTGTTATTATACCTATTTTTTTTTGAGACAGAGTCTCAATATGGCGCCCTTGGTAGAGTGCCATGGCGTCACAGCTCACAGCAGCCTCAAACTCTTGGGCTTAAGCAATTCTTCTTGCCTCAGCCTCCCGTGTAGCTGGAACTACAAACACCTGCCAAAATGCCCAGCTATTTTTTAGTTGCAGTTGTCATTTGTTGTTTAGTAAGCCCAGGCCACATTCGAACCCGCCAGCTTCATTGTATGTGGCTGGCACCCTAACCACTGAGCTAGAAGCACCAAGCCTATTATACCTGTTTTAGAGATATATAACTTGCCCAAGGTCGTAAGTGGCAGAGTTAGGATACTTCTTGTCCCTCTCCAATACTGTATTGTTTTACTTTTTATTTATGCATATAACACTTATTATATTTTTGCTTTTCTCTATTTCCCCCAATACAATGTAAGCTCTAGTAGAAATAGAGGTTTCTTCCATTTTGTTCACTGCTCTATCTCTAATGTTTAGGAACTACCCTCATTCGACTGATGCTCAATAAATACTTGCTGAATTAATGAATGCTATAAAACAATGATCCTCATCTCTTGCCCATCATCCCACTGAGTCACTTTTTATATTCCAAAACACTCTTTTACCAATAAGTGAATGTACATTGCACTGTGCTCAAAACATCTGAAACCAGAGAACTGAAACTACAGCTGAAACCAAGCTCCCCTACTAAGCTCAAATCTTTATTGGATTAAAATGAGCAGCCCCACACCCTATCTGCCTAACAGAGCAAATAGCATGCTCTTTCTAAGAAAAAAGACAATATTACTCAGTCTCTACAGTTGTTTTTAAACACAAAAGTCTGCCATTAAATTAAAAAGTATGAGACATAACAAGAATCAAGAAAATGTAACATATAATCAAGAATGAGGCCCCAAAACATCCAGAGAAATAGATCTCTAAAAAATAACCAAATAGACATTGTAAAGTTGAAAAATACAATTATCTTAAGAATTTGATGAATGACATACAATAGAGTATTAGCAGCTGTCAAAGATAAATTTAAAAAGAATGAGACAAATCTATGGAGTATTCCAAAACATACTAAGTGAAAAAAAACAAGTATAAAAGAATATTTCCTGTAGGGAGGTGCTTGTGGCTCAGTGAGTAGGACATGGGGCCTTATATACCAAGGGTGGCGGGTTAGAACCTGTCCCCGGCTAAACGGCAACAAACATTGTGGCAGACACCTGTAGTCCCAGCTACTCGGGAAGCTGAGGCAAGAGAATCACCTAAGCCCAAGAGCTGGAGGTTGTTGTGAGCTATGACACCACCGCACTCTACCGAGGGCAACAAATGAGACTCTGTCTCTAAAAAAAAAGAATATTTTCCCTAAAAAACCTCATGCCAGTTTCATCATGAGAAAAACATCAGATTAATCAAAATTAAGGAATATTCTACAAAACACCTGGCTAGCACTCCTTAAAACAACTGAAGTTATCAAAAATAAGGAAATATAATGTGGTAAATTATAAAGTTGTGATTAGAGAAAAAAACGGTGAAATTCATTAAAGTCTATAGTTCAGTTAGTAAAACTATTTCAATGTTATGATAGGCAAAGAAAAGGAAGCAGCTCTTGATATGAGGACATTTACTGATCCCATGAAACTGCACTGTGAATTTGGTTAAAAGTGGAAGGGGCGTAAGACATAACAGAAAGCAAAGCCTATGACATACACAGAGTGGGGCATTTAAAGGAGACCCTTTCCATCTAGACTTGGGATCCCACCCCCAGACCTTTCAATCCCAACCAAAGAGTGAAATCCCAGGGTAAAGGCAACCCAGAATAAAAGCAAATTTGCCACTATATAAACCTCCAAATGGAACTGTAGAAAGTGCTGTCTTAGAGCTGAACAAAATGGGGGGGGAGTCAAAAATGAAAGAAACATCTTTAAGAGATTGTAACCTTGGGCAGGTCCTCCTGAAAATTTGATCCAAGAAAGAAACCCCAAGAAATTAATCTAGTTTAATGATGTTCTAAACATGTATTCTCAGGCCTCAGCAAAAGCAAAGACAAATCCTTTTGAAATGTGCAGATTTGTGCAAGCCTTGGGGAAATTCCGACAAACAATTTTTTAAAGGTAATAAGAAGCTATTTAATGAAATGAAAACAAGCACGAAAGAAAATAAGGAAAAAAAATCAAAAACAACAGAAGAAAGTGATTTACAAAGTTTTAACATAATGTAATTATTAGAGGCAGACTATAAATCAACGTGCTACTATTCCCAAAGAAATACATAGAATAAGTACAGTATGAAAAAAGACAATAAGGGTGGCGCCTGTGGCTCAAGGAATAAGGTGCTGGCCCCACATTCTGGGGATGGTGAGTACAAACCTAGCCCCGGCCAAAAAAACTGCAAAAAGAAAAAAAAAGACAATAAAAGGATATACTTCACAAATTTATACTGCCATTATTTGAAAATCTAGGCAAAATGGACAAACTTCTGAGAAAATATAACTTATCAAAATTGACTTAAGAAAAAAAATAGACAACCTAGATAGATGTGTAACCAAGATGAGGAAATAAGAACACTACCCCAGCCCCATTCTCTCCAGGTCCAGTAGATAGCGTCCATGGCCAGTGCTAACAATTATTCCTTTAATAGAAATATTCCAATCTTATCCAAACACTTACACCAGAGAATTGAGAAAGAGAAAAAGAAAACACATTAGAAATAATACTCTACCTTAGACTATGAAGCCAGAATAACCTGGATTATGAAATCTCAGGATGGTAGTACAAGAAAGAATTATAGGCTAATTTATCCCATAAATATATTTTTAATTTCTACATAAATTATTAATAAACGAAATCCAAAAACATAAAGATACATAACCATGTCCAAGTTGAGACAAGTATATCACAGAAATGCAAGGCTGCTTTATAATTATAAAACATTATAACATGAAGAGATGTAAAAAATACCACATAAATATTATACATGCCTATATTTGAAAAAAAAACACAACACTTGAAGCATAAGAAAAAAAATAAAACTGGTTACCAACAGCTTGTGGGAGAAGCAGGTAAAAGGGGTAAAAGCTTTTGAGACATGTGAACACATTACTGATTTTTAAATTTAATTTTAAGAAGTTGGCTGAGTATAATGGCTTACATCTGTAATCCTAGCACTTTGAGGGGTTTAGGCAGGAGTATCACTTGAGCACAGGATCCAGATCAGCTTTAGCAAGAGCAGGGCCCTATTTCTATAACAATATTTAAAAAACAGCCTGATGGATGTGATAGTGTGGACCTGTAGTCCCAGGTAATTTGGAGGCTGAGGTAGGAAGACTGCTTAAACCAAGAGTTTGAGGTTGTAGTGAGCTATGATGAAGCCACTGCACTCTAGCCTGGACAACAGAGAAAAACCTTGTCTCAAAAAAAAAAAAAAAAAAAAATTAAAAAGCCTATTAATGCAATCCATTATACTAACATAGTAAAAAGGTAAAATGACATGCTCATCACAATAAATGCAGAAATATCATGTGATAGTCAAATCCACTGAAATTTAAGAAAACCTTAGTAAACTAGAACCAGAACTTTCTTAATCTAATAAAACATATCTACTAAAAAAACTATAGAACATATCATTTATTTGTGAAATGATAGAAGTTATACCTAGATTAGGGAAAAGGTCAGAACATCCATTATCACATCTATTCAACATTACACTGGGGGTCCTATCCAAAGCAATACGGCAAGAAAAACAAAGAACAGAAAGAAACAAGAACTGTCCTTCTTTGCAGATAATACATTCTGCATGTATATGGAATGAATCTACAGATAATTAGGACACAGTATTTAGCAGATAGTTAATAGAAAAATCAGTGATATGCCTATATACAATTGGGGAAAAAAACTTAACATTTTTTACATTACTATCTGGGATTAACTTTACAATGCTATACAATATCTTTCAGAAAAAAATAATACAATACCTCCCCCTCCCCCTCAAAAAAAGCTCCTGCAGGCTTTTTCATAGCATGATTCTAAAAAATGTTAATGGGCCAAAACTGGCCAAGACACTCTGTAGAACAAGTCAGAAGGACTTGCTCTACCAGGTATTAAGACATGTTACTATAAAGCTATGGTAACTGAAAAAACATTGTTTTTCAGGGGGATATACTAACAGATACATGGAACAGAATAAAAGTCAAGATAACACATTCACACACATTCAGGCATTTGATATATGACAGGTAGCATAGCAGATCAGTGCAGAAAGGGCAGACTTAGAGCAATTACCTATCTGTGCTAGGGAAAAAGAAAATTGAACCCCTACTTCCATCACACAAACATCAATATTATGTGGAAGAAGATATAAAAAGCACTAACAACAAAGGAAAAATATTGATAAATTTTACTACATTAAAATAAAGATGTGCAAGGCACTTTTTAAAAAAGCCCACAAAATAGATGTTTATAACCCATATAAAGAACAAAGAAGTCAGAAACCAATATATAAAAACTCCTACAAACAAATGAGAAAATGATAAACAACCCAATAGGAAAATAAGCAAAAAATCCGACAGGATATTTCACAAAAGACAATCAAAGTCATGGGTGACCAAACTAATGAGAATTAAAACCATAAGCTACCATTATTTATCTATGAGATTGACTAAAATTAAAAATATTGTAATAGCAAGTAAATTAAAAATATTGTAATAGCAAGTGTTGGTGAAAAGTACACAGCAAAGTGAAACTTTCATATTCTTTATGACAATGCAAATTGGTACATTACTTTGGAAAACAGTTAGCAACATCTAGTACTAATGAAGATATGCATAGTCTTTGACCCAACAATTTCACTTCTATATTTCTATTCCATTTAAATGTATGTAAATATGCACCAGGGGATGACTCAGAATGTTTATATCAACATTGTTTATGATAGCCAGAAGCTCCAGAACCTGGAACAAATCAACTGTTCGTCCATGATAGAACAGTTAATCATAAAATGGAATTCAATACAGCAATGAAAATAATCCCTCAATGAATCTCATAGACATAATACTGAGAAAATGAAGCAAAACTCCAAAGAATATCTGATAAAAATAAATCCTAACAGTGTCGAGTTCAAATAAGTTTATGAATGCACACACATGTGGTACAAATATAAAGATAAGCAAAGAAATTATCACCACAAAAGTCAGAATAATGTTAACATATGGGGAAGAGTGATGGTTATAAATGGAAAAAGGTATGGGGGGATTGGAAAAAACAGGGAGGCTTCAATATTACAGTAATATTCATATCTTAATCTGGGTAAAGGCTACATCAGTACTTGCTTTATAATTATTTTTCAGATTATACATATATTTTTACCCACTTTTTCAATGTTCATTTTACAATAAAAGATAAGGATTTAAAAAAGGCAAAATCTAATACAGATGATCTTCATTATCAAAGCATTTGTCATCCCAATGCCAGCAACTACAAGGTTGTTTAGGAAAGTAGACATCATCAGAACATGACAACATTCACTGATATGCTGATTACTAAATGAGCCAATGGCTTCACTCAAACTTTTCCACCCTAGTTAACACTAGAACTTTCTTTCAAGGATTACAAATATCCACAATATTAATAAAAGGCAAATCATTTACAAATTTATTCACTCAACGAATATTTGATAGGTGCCCACTACTTGCCAAACATTGCTCTAGGGGACCAGCAAAGTCCAAGACAGATGAAGGCCCAGATGGAGGACATGGGAACTTCCACTCCCATCCCAAATTGGCCTCCATCCTCTTAGCCTCCTATCAATCTCCCACAAAAACCTAAAGGAACTCAGGGTACACATGTTATTTTCAAAGCCACTACATAAGTGAGTCTTTTCACTACAGAAGAAATCACTTGCTTGTAATCATTTGGCAAAATCATGACTTCCCATGTTTTCAAGTAGGCAAAAGAATTGCCTTATCAAGAGCGTGAAAGCAAGGCACTCACTAGTCTCAACATTAGTGATGCAGTGGAAACTGGCATAAGGAGGGTCAAAACTCCCAGGAAGGGCAACCCTTTCCATTGTATTAGAAACTTTCCTATCTAATAAACTGCATATATACCAACTCCCAAGAAATGCTATACGTGAGATCCACAGACCAGGACATGGGAAGCTTGTGATTTTCCAGAAATTATACACTAGATTTTTGTGTGTGCATGTGTTTTCATGGGTCAGAGTCCAGGACTTTCATCTGATTCTCAAAGTTCAACCAAAAGGGTGAATAAGCACTGCTCCCAACAAGTTGACTAGATTAGCTCTTTAAGGACAAGGTGAAAGTAAATGTGGTTCACAACTAGGCCACCTGAGTTGAAACCCAGGTGTCCTGATCCCTAGGTCTATACGCTGAAGGCCCAATACTTACTCTTAGTTCTTCAAAGGCTTCGTCTAGAGTGGAGAGTTGGTGGCCCTGGTGAGTCCCAATGACAGGGCACAGGACACAGATGAGCTGCCTATCTTCCTGGCAGTAGGTGCTCAAATCCAGTCCATGGTCCGGACACTTCCTCTTAGCCACTCTCTCTGCTTCCATTTCTATTTCTGGGTCAAATTCACTTTCTGCTTCAGTTTCTCCCTCGGCCTCAGATTCTCCTTCCTGGTTGTCCTCTGCCTCGCTTTCTTGCTCATCCTCCATTTCTTCCTCGCTGTCGTCTTCACTCTCATCGTCACTCTCATCCTCACTCTCTTCCTCCGTCTCGCTGTCTTCCTCCGACTCACTCTCTTCCTCAGAGTCGCTCTCTTCCCCGGCTTCGCTTTCTATCTCCTTCTCCTGCTCCTGCTCCACCTTGGCCTCCACGTCTTCCTTCCCTGCCCCCTCCCCGCCCGCTCGCGAGATCCAGGCCTGGGCACCGTGGACGTATTCGGCCAGGTGGTGACTGAGGAACTTCTGCCTGTGCGCCTCAGCGTGGCGGCGGCAGTAGCAGAAGCCACATTCTCGGCACACTTCCTCGGCCCCCGGAGCCTCGTCGGGCTCGCATTCGTCACACGTGCCGTCGTGAGGCAACTCCTCGAAGGCCGCGCCCACGCCGCAGGCCATGTGGGTGTTCTCACGCGGCCAAGGCCTCCGAGCCCGCCGCCTTCCCTTCGCGCGGCCTCCTCGCTTCCTCTTTCCCCACCCCTAAGATCCCTTCCCTGGGAGTCGCTGCCCGTTTGGGTCGCGCCGCGTCGCCTATGGGGACCTGGGGCAGCGGCAGCCCCTGCCCGCGCGGAGGAGGAAAAGGCCTCCTCGCCGTCTCCGTCTGCTCCGCGGCGCGGCGGCGCTTCCTCTGCGGCGCCCCACACTTCCGGCGCGCAGCCCCGCGCCCGTGTGGGCCCCGCACCGCACCGCCCGCTTGGCCTCCCGCTAACCCGGCGTGCCTGCTGCCGCCGCCCCGGTTCCACTTTCCCTTTCCCTGTCAGGCGGACCCCTTTCACTTCCTGAGTCATTTAAAGTGGCAATGGCCCTTTTCTGGGTGTGCCGCGGGGCGCGGCTGTGCGGCTGGGAATGTCAGCATCCCTGAAGCGAGTGGGAGGATGGAGGAAGTCTCCCGCTGGCTGCGGAGGCGGGAATTGGGCTGCGCTTCCCCACTCTCTCCCCGGAGCTGTTCTGACTTTTCAAGGCCACTGGGCTGGTGTCCGTGTGTGTTTCGGTCGCAGTAGTACCACGTTCTCGTCACGGTTCCCTGTTCACCAAGCTGCCGGGACTGAGTATTTACCAGACTGAACCGGATCTCTTTGGACTCCCGAGGGCCCCAGAGGGGCTGTGTTTGTTCTCCTTGGCTCAAGGAATCTCAGAATCAGGCTGAGCAAACAAAGTCTATTTGCATTCCTGCCTCCTAGGGGCTCAGAACTTCTGGAGTAGTAACTTCTTTACCTTTTTCTGAGAGTTAGCCTTGGCTCAAACTGAGATGTCAGGTGAAGTGAGATGGGGACAGGTATAGTATTTGTCCAGTCGGAGTACCAGATTACAGTCATTTTCCTTTATGTAAGACGTCCCTCTAGATTCAGATTGGATTCTAAACAAAACTTAGGGGACTGTTGTTTATTAAACAGTACAAAAGTGCGCAAAACTAGGCTTAATCTTTTTGTGGCTCTTTTTAAAAGCCATCTTTTTTAAAGGTCCACTGTCGAAGGGATCCCAAATCCTAGAACAGTGGTTTTAGTTTTGTGACTATGGACAAGTTAATGCAGCTATCTGTTTTCCACTTTTCAAAAGACATTTAAAATGAAAATAATGATAATATCTACCTCATCTGGTTGTTTTATGGATTGAAGGTAAAGGAGGCTGTACAGTATTCACTAAGCTTTAATTATATGTATTATTTTTGGCACGAATTATAGTTAGTGCTTGTAAAAGCCCTTTGAAGGAGGTTTTGAAACATTTTACACACACAGGGCATTTCTGGCTAGCTGCTGGTAGTGTGGGCAATTCCCGTCTAGTCTCTACCCCTTAACAATGTCTCTTCATTCACAGAAGAGCTTTAGTTTTGCACTGTATTTGGGAGAGGAAAAGGGATTTTTTTTTTTAAATTTAGTCAGGGGAGGAGCTGACATGTGGTTAGGAAGAGTGGAGGGGGGCAGAACAGTGTCTGTTTTTCATTGATTGCCTCGGATAATTTTGAGCTAGGATTTCCAAATGTTTTCAACAAAATACCAGGAGATGAAGTTGTATTTTAAACAATTTTTAATGGTTAATGTACGCTTAACCTTTGGGCAGATTTTGTTAAATACTTATTTTTTAGAACCCCTTTGTTTGTTTAACCTCAGAATAATTCTATAGAATATTGAAAAATATCAGATTTGTTTTGTTCTAATTTATACACATTTCTCTTTTCTTCCAGCACATTTGCTGGAAATTATTTTTGTATCTGCATTTGAAACAAGGTTGATGCTCTATTCTGGAAAAAAAATTCAACAAATGTCAGCTTAAATATTGACATTAATATACCTAGTGAATAGTGTTCCTTGGTTGGTTATTTACATTTCCCCCTACTCCAAGTTTAAAAGGAAACAACATAGTCTTTAAAAACATTATGTTATCACATTTAGAAAATCTTTTTCAATGAAAATGTTAATAATTTTTTAAGGTCTTAAAAAGAACATATTTGCATTCAGGATTTTAGGAGGGGGGAGGAGAAGTCTTCCTGTCATTACTGTTATTATTATGTCTTCTTAATTTTACCTGACAAAAAGTTAAATTATAATGCTGTGCTGTTTGGTATCTGATGCTATAATCCTTCTTTGAGCCCTCTGTGAAGAGAGGGTCTTAGAGGCAGAAGCTAACGAAACTATTAGAAAGGTACTTTATAAATTTCTATGGACAAGCTGTGATAGAATCAGTCAATCAGATCTTCTGCACCTCTCTGAACAGAAATCAGAACTGAGTCCCCAGGAATTGGAATCTTTAGGAGCATTCATAAATTGCATTCTTGCTGTGTTGATCTATCACTGCATTAAAAAATTGCCTCAAAAATGTAGCAAGTTAAAACAGTAAATATTTGTTATCTCACATAATTTCTGTGAGCCAGGAATCTGGTGATGGCTTAGTTAGGTGATTCTAGCTTAGAATCTTTTGGTAAAGATATGAGTTGCACAATAGTCATTTGAAAGTTTACTACAAATGTAGGATTTACTTCCAAGAAGTGTCACTCACATGGCTTTTGGCAAGAGGTCTCACCACGTGCTATAGGGCTGCTTGAATATGCTTGTGATACACCAGTTGAATTCCCTCAAAGCAAGTGATCTAAGCAAGATGGAAGAGGGAGAGTCTATTATGACTTGCCATCATTTCCAACACAGCCTGTTGGACTAGAGATCAGCTCTAGTCACTGTGGGAGAAAACTGTGCAAGGGCTTGAATAACAAGAAGTAGAGAGGGCTCTTTGGGGCCATTTTGGAGGCTGGCTACTGTAGACTGCCCTTTGGACTCTAATGATTCATATATCTCCCAAATGCAAAATATACTCAGTTAGGTTTTGTTTTGTTTTGTTTTTAAGGCAGGATCTCACTCTGTTGACTAGGCTAGAGGGCAGTAGTGTCATTGTAGCTCACTCCAACTTCAGATTCCTGGACTCAAGTGATTCTCCTGCCTCCCGAGTAACTGAGACTATGGGTGTGCACCACTATACTTGGCCATTGTTTCTATTTTTTTGTAGAGATGAGGTCTCGCTCTTGCTCAAAGTAATCTTGAATTCTTGATCTTCCAGCCTAGGATTATAGGTGTGAGTCACCACACTTGACCTAAAATACATTCATTTCCTCCCAAGGTCCCCGAAGTCTCAAGACATTGTGTTGTGAGTTCAAAATCCAGAATTTTTCATCTAAATTGGGACAAGATATGGGTGAGACTCCTGGGTGTAGAGCTTTAAGTACAGTTCCTTGAGTATAGTTCATCTGAATACCTGTGCCTCCTACACTTCAACATGCAGTAGTAGGACAGGTTTAGGATAGCTGGTATAGACAACACTCCCCCTCAAAAAAGAATAAAGACAGGAGGCTCTCAGTCATCACTGCACCATAGAATTTTTAAATCCAAATGGGCACATGTTAGGGACTTGATTAGGACTCAGATCTACTGCCCAGGCTTTCCATGCCTTGTGACCTCACCCTTCCAGCTCTTGATTCCATTTTCTGATTCATCCTTCTTTTTTTATTAAAAGTAAAATGTTTGCAGCAATATAGTTTCATCATTTTGCGTCCTAAAAATAAAATTTAGGGGACCAAAGGCCACTGTTCATGTTGTACTGTCTCTGTGTGTCTGCTGGCAATGTTTCTGCCAATACAATTCTTTTAAAACTTTATGAGTCTCCTACAAATCTAATTGAGATTCGCTCTACTGGACAAAAATCATACCCACAAATTTTTTCAAGATGAGCCCTTCTCTAGGGTTTCCCTGGTGAAACTGCTATAACACAATACTAGTAAGCTTTATTGAAGCCCTATTGGAATAATTTTCCAAATCACAGTGGTAGATATTTATGAAATCTGAGCAAAGCATTGATAGCTATGCTCTCAGCTTTATCATTTAATGATATTTTCCTGGTAGTGTCCAGGATTTTATCTTTGCCTAGAATCCATTTCTTCATTTTAACATCTTCTGCCATCTAGAGAATATGGGAATTTTCAAAACTAGCAAGTTCTGGATTCTTTTCTTTTTTTCTTAAAGGTTGTACCTATAGATAATCCTTTTCTTCTTACATTTTACTATAATCATCAAGAAAGTATCAGGCAAAACCTTTAACAGTCCATCAGTAAATGTCCTTAGCTAGGACACCCAATTAATCAGTCATACTTTCAGCTTCCCAAATTATAGGTGACAGTGTTATTAAACTGCCTCTACATAACAAGGACCTCTTTCCTCCAATTTCCAATGACATTTCCTTCATTTGCCTTTAAGGCCTTACCTACAGCTTCCTCAAAGGCCATTAGAATTTTAACAATTTCTTCAAGATTCCAGTCTCTTGCTAACATTCTCCTCAGAGTCCTTGTGGCTTCTACCCATTGCCCAGTTCCAAAGCCATTACAGTATTTCAGGGTTTTGTTATGAAAGTGCCTCACTCTTCAGGATCAAATTTGCATTAGCAATTTATTACTGTGTAATGTAGGGAGAGAAAAGAAAACTTCCCTTTCACCCTGTGAAGGTTTGCTGAAAAATCAATTGAAAAAAGCAAATTAATAGAAGAGAAGAACTAAATTTATGTAATATTTTATATGACCTGGGAACCTTCAGGATAAGGACCCAAAGATATAGGGAAAACTGTCTCTTATTATGCATAGGTTCAACAAAGTATGGACAGTCATGTAGAAATGTGATTGGATGAAAATGGGTATGATCTAATACTAACAGATGGAGAGGAGAAATTCAGCAAGACATATATGTGTAGATTCTTCTTGGCCTCTTTGTACAGCACTCCTGCCTTCTGGGCATGGCACAGGCTCCTCACTGGAATGGGGGCCTTGTGACCTCTATTCAAACAAGATATGTCAGATAATTTCTTCGTGGCTAATTTTTACACAGGAAGGCAGAGGAAAGTTAGAGTAATGTTTTTAGGATCTATGGCTGGGTTGAGAAAAAAGGGGTTCCAGTTTCTACAACCTGAAAAGAAGGAATGTATAACAGTTTCTATGATTAGCCGCAGGGAGTGAGAGATAGGAGGGCAGGAAAAAGTGGGAAAGAAACGTCTGCTTCTGAGACTGCTTTTGAGACCTTCATTTTGTTTTCTAAGCCCCCAAAATTACAAATGTAATTACCTCCAACTTTAAGTCATCTTGAAGGTTGGTCATCACACTTGGCATGGTCATGTCTTCTTGTGGTTAGCAGTAGCTCGTAGGGCATGTTCAAGATGCTTAGCAGGCAGTAGATCTGGAGAACAGGGCAGTTTGCACCTGCAATTATTGGTAAGTATATGTAAGACTTCCAGTAATAAAATAGTGCAGTCCTACATAAACAGATGTCTGCTATTATGTGGCTGATAGTGCTTGAGTTGTTAAACATTTGAACTCTCTACAGATAAGGAAACTCATGTTCTGAGAGGTGTAAAGATTACCCAGTGAAAAACTACCTGAGTCGGGATTCAAACTCAGATCTCTCTGTCTAGATCTTACTATGTTGGCCCATGGTATGAATAGACAATATCCCAAGCTACCTGTTTCCCAATAACTTTGTCTTTTCCTTTCAGCTGTGAAATAATGTCTAGCCTCCTCCCCTGTTCCAAATAGAAGAGCTGAGTTTAGAAAATTCATAACGTAGTGCATTTAATTTCAGAAAAAATTGTTAGAAGTTGAAAAGAAAGTGAATATCAAAGTCTACTGCTTTAGGAAAGGTATATATATATATACACCTCTTCAGCTGATCCAATTCTTCTGTAATTAGACTGTTGCTTCAGTGACTGATTTCATTTACCTCAACAAACTCTTGAGATCGCCTAAATCTCATCTCATGCCGTTATCGTATTAGCTAACATCTTATCCTATTAAAGTCAGTGCAGTGAAATATGACATCCTTTACCCCACCCGGCTCTGAAATGTAAAGAATGAAGCCTTCATGGCTGGGCCTGTCTCTGTTCCTCACAAGCCTATTAGAGATGAATACACAAAATAATTCATAGGTCCAATACCCTTCTGAATATTTTCATTTCATTCAGAGCTTAAAAGTAAAAGGTTCACTGCTTGGTAATATTATAATGCTCTAAACACACCCACTCCTTAAAAAACAAGCATGTGTAACAATAACTCCAGACAAGCTATGATCAAGATATTTTCCTTACATTCATTTAGTATGTTACTTGCTAAATAGTTCCCGTAACTATAACAATAATTAAAATGCCTCATTTTCAAAACCATCATTTCATTCACCACAGGCGTTTAAAAGATCCCATTAAGTCTTGTTTCAGTTTTCTTCAGACACTTTCTACAAAGTCCCTACTAGTAGATGCTTCCGTTTTACCATGTGGATACTAAGGGCCAAGAGAGTTACTTAAAAGAGCATCTAGTCAATTGTGAGTTAATCTCTGACTTCCTCTCCAGTTTCCAGCTGGCTCCCTAACCCCAGGGTGATGCTAATTCTTTTGGCAAAATGGTGTTTTTGAAACTCCTGTCCTTGGAGGTGTTTTTTTAGGGGTGGTCTTGGCTTTTATCTGAGTAGGCAGCTGGGAATGAAGGCGGACAATCATGAGTGAGATGTGTGCTCTTTGGGAGTGAGAAAAAAAAAATCCATACATTTGCCTTCCATTACTCCAGTTGGAAAAGCAGTCACCTCTGGACTGGAACTAATTAAAGACTTTGTATTTCAGCAGTTAGTGCACTGCCCTTGTAAATCAGGGATTATGAGAGAAAATCTCCCTAAGGCTTGTTCTCTCTATTTATTTATTTATTTTGGAACTCAGGTGCAGCTAGGGTAGTTAATCATACTACTCAGGTCAGAACTTGTGGTTAGTACATGCAAGGTATCTTATTTTATGTAATTTTAATTTAATTTAAAATTTTTCTACAAACTTCATTCCCATTCCCCCAATTTCTCACACTTCAAACTCTTTGAAATGTGTTTGATAAATGTCCTTAAGTATGTAGGTATCTTTAAAAAGTATTCTATTGTTTTATTTGTACATGTGTTAGATTTTATGTGACTATGCACTAAGGAATGGTTTCCTTTTTTTTTTTTTTTCATTTTTTTATATATAGTACTGTGATTCTTAAAATCATAGATACCCACTCTTGTCAACATTTAGTATTATCTGACTTTATGATTTTTATTAGTCCAAGGGGTATAAACTGATACGTCATTATGGTATTAGTTTTGGATGTTTTAAAAGCTAATAAAGATAAATTGCTCTTCATATTCTTGTGTGAGTCCCCTATTCATAGCTCTGCCTACTTTGACTGAGTTTTCTGACATAATGTTATTGTTTTTGCAGCATTTTCTTGCACTTTCTAGATATTAACCCTGCTCAGTTTTAGATATTGCTAATATTTTCTCCCAATCTGTCATCTGTCTATTTACATTGTCTATTTTTGAATAAAGTTTTTTTTTTTTTGAGACAGAGCCTCAAGCTGTCACCCTAGATACAGTGCAATGGCATCATAGCTCACAGCAACCTCCAATTCCTGGGATTCAAGCGAGTCTCTTGCCTCCGCCTCCCAAGTAGCCGGGACCGCCACTAAACCCGGCCATTTTTTGGTTGCAGCCATCATTGTTGTTTGGCGGGCCCGAGATGGATTCAAACCCACCAGCTCAGGTGTATGTGACTGGCGCCTTAGCCCGCTGACCCACAGGCGCCGAGCCGTATTTTTGAATAAAGTCTTATGTCTTCATGTGATCAATCCATTCTGTTTAAGAAGTCATTCCCCACCCCAGAATTATAAACATATGCTCTAATATTTTATCCTTATGGTTTTACTTTAGTGTTGTTGTTGTTTTTGTTTGGAGATAGGGTCTTGCTCTGTCACTCTGGCTAGAGTGAACTGATAGATCACTGTAGCCCCTAACTCCTGGACTCAGCCTTCTGAGTAGGTAAACTATAGGGTTGCCTTGCCAGGATATTTTTTCTATTTGTAGTAGAGATAGGGTGTCATTCATGCTCAAGCTGGTCTTAAATTCCTTAGCTCAAGATCCTCCTGCCTTGGCCTTCCTGAGTGCTAGCATTACAGATGCGAGCCACCATGACTAGCCCTATGGGCTTACTTTTTACAACAACTTTCATTTAGAAATCACCTTAATATATGGTTTGAGATAGAAGTCTAACTTTATTTTTCTCTGTAGAGTGAGGCAGTTGTCTCAATATTCAGACTCAATTTATAATTCTAACTAGAAGAAATTTGCATTATGGAAGGTACCATGATGTAGCTAGGAGTAGAGAGTAGAAGGCAGGTAACAGGTGACCTGTTCCCCCTAAGTATGCACCTGAAAAGTGGCACCTTTTCAAAAATGTTTTAAGATAATATATTGCCACCATAGATATTTAGACCATGATGACATGACATTGGAGGGGTGGAATTCGAGGAAGAGGCTCCAATTCAGGGAAGACAGATAATCCAAAGGGTCCACAGGAGAGTCAAAAGGAGAAAGGGCCATCCTAAAAGATTTTAAGGCAGCCCCTCCTGATGAAGTGAGATGAGGACTGAGGATAGGTAGTCTCTGTGTGGGCCATTCACTCAGCCATTCATTTAATAAGTGATGATTGCCTTCCATGGGTCAGGCACTTTTCTAGGCTCTGAGGATGCAACCACAAAACAGGGCCACGAGGGCTGCTAGTGCATTCTTATTTCTATCACAAGTTGCCATTCCCCCATTTCTGGCTCACCCTCCACACTACCACAAGAATAATTCTTCCAAAATGTAAATTTAATTAAGGTGTACCAATCTCATGAACATCCACTAGCAGTTTCTGTTGGCGTGGTGCACAAGGTCTTCCCTGGTTTGACCACCTGCTTACCTTTCTAACTTCATCTCCTGTTACTCCCCCAACTCTATACCCTGATCCCTCACAGATCAAACCATCAAATGTGCTACACGCCTGGTGACCCCAAATAAGGCAATTCCACCATTTTCCCCATGATAGACCCCACAAAACCATTTTTTAAAGTTTATGTCCAATTTGAATGTATTTATATAAATGTTTGGGAATGTAGGTGGAAATTTTCAATGTCTGATTATAATATTAATTTAGGTAAATGTATTTAATTTTTGAGACTCTGTTGTCTGGGCTAGAGTGCAGTGGTGTCATCATAGCTCACTGGAATCTCACCTTCCTGGGCTAAAGTCTCCCAGGCAGCTAGGATTACAGACACATGTGCCACCATGCCTAGCTAATTATTTAATTTTTTTTGTAGAAATAGGGTCTCACTCTGTTGCTCAAACTGGTCTTAGGTGATCTTCCCACTTCAGCCTCTCAAAGTGCTAGGATTACAGGCATGAGCCACCATGCCCAGCCTAATTTAGTTAAATATATTTTAAATTAGAGATATGTAATATTAATTTAGAAATATTGATTCTTTTTGTCCTTTGGATTTCAGGAGATAATTTTCTTCTCACTATTCATTGGCAGATCTAACAACAGGTCTGTCTTAGTGATTCCCTAGAGCCACTTTTTGAGTCACAGAACACAGATTTTCAGAGCATACAATCTTCAAAGCTTTCTCTATTGTTTGTAATACAGAACTTTTTGAAACTGAATAATGCAGTCACTTGAATTTTTATCACAAGCCACACATAACACCTTTATATAACAATAAGACATTTTTAAAGTTCTCTGTAGGTGTATATATATATATATATATATTCTTTACAATGGAGCCAAGTGCTATGTTGATTTTTTTTAAGTGGCCTTTAAAAGGCTGATCTACAATGATGTACCACTAAGGTTTATGAGGACACATCTCAGGCAAGGAATAATGCTAAGCCTTTAGATATCTTTTTCTTTCTCTCTCTCTCTCTTAATTTTATCTACTTTCTCAACTGGTTATTTTTCTAAATAAAGTAACCACTTTATAAAATAATAACATCTAGATGAAATCTGAAAAATAATTATTCTGAAAAATAATTTGGGGCAAGAATCTTGCATCACGTTTGCAATGCAATGTATGGTCCAATTATTAGGAGCAATTGGTTACTATGGCTCCCTAAACCATGCCATGCTTCCACATCTCCATGCCTTTGCACTTGCTATTCCCTTTCCTGTAATGCTTACTTCATCTCGTCCACCCTTGGCCTCCTACCACTGTGCCTCTGTTACTGTGTTCATACGTTGAAAAGCAGTTATATATGTCACCTACTGTGTCCTTTGAGGGTAGGATCTTTGTTGACTCTGGCACCTTCCGCACCCATAGTAGCATCAAATGCCTAATTCTCTTCCTTGAAACATGAAACAGTGGTCTGAAAGTGAAACAGAATAGAAAGGATCACTATGTGATTTATTGTACAAACTGTATTAATGTATCAATAATTTGAGAATGGAATTGAGCACCATTCACAATTATGCCAGGACACTAGGTATAGACCAGAACTGTCCTGGGGTAAACTGTGATGTACAGTCATCCTAACATGGTGACCAGGGGAGGCAACCTTAGATTTTTAGTCTTCAAATAATCCTCCTAGACCAATATTTTACCTTTCATGGGTCAAACTTCCTGCTTGTCCCTTATTTCTCATTCTTCTTCCCTTCTTTTTCCTCTCTCTTTTCTCAGGAAGGCTATATAAACTGGCTAAACCACAACCCTATAATTCTCATCCTTGCTTCACAGGTAATTTAAGGATGAGAAGAGCCCATAAATCCTAATGTGGAAAGTACAGGTTGGGGTGAGAGCGAGGAATATGTCTTGAGGATAGCTCTTGTGAGTTATAAAAACTCAAGACTGTTTAATTTCCCTCCTTAGAAACAGTCCTAGTGTTTCAAAGCAAATGCTCAGTAAAGGAAAATTCTTAGAATGATCTAAACACATCTACTCAGGCTTCATTTTGAAATCCATATTGACCCTAAGGCACATTAAAGACCTAAGGAGATCGAATTGAACTGAATGGAATCAGCATCATGCAAGAAAGAAAAATTTGATCTTTTGGGAGAAATGCCTTTACGAGTCAGTGGAAACTGTATCATCGTGGTTGAAGAGCAAGCATTTCAGCAGCTGACAGATCTGGACTTGAATCCTGGCTCTACCATCTACTTGTCCGGACAATTCTGAGCACAATAATTAACCTTTTAACCTTTGTTATCTTATGTATAAAATGGGAGAGGAGGTCATATCAGACCTACTTCATAGGCTCAATTTGAAGTTTAAATAAGACAATGCATTTGGCACTATGCCAAGCACATAATAAATAGTTACTCAATGTAGGCTAAAATTGTATATGTATATCAGCAAAAGTTACGAATTTTATCTGGAAGAAAATAGGCCAGGTTTAATGACCAGACCAACAGACTTAAAATGCAGAAATCCAAGTTCTTGCCAAGTTTCTGCCACTAATAAGCTATGTGGCTCTAAACAAACCCTTAACTTTGCTGGCTTTCTAGTCCTGTCTGAAATGAATGTGGTAGAGCACATGATTCCTGTTTCAGTTGTCCATTGCTATGACATACACCACTTCGAAATGTATTAGCTTAAAACAATAATGATTCATTATTTCTCAGGATGTTATGAATTGTCTGGGCTCAGCTGGGTGGTTCTTATGCTTTATCACTGGGATCACTTATGCAGTGATCAGCCAGAACCGGAACCGTTCAAGACGGTGTCACACACTTGTTTGATAGCCAAATTTGTCAGCCTCAGTTCTCCAGGACATGAACTCTCATCCTCTATAGCCACCTTTTCTTTACATAGCCTTTCCAGCTAGATAACCTGGCCTTCTTTATGTGGCAGCTGGCTTCCAAGAGGATAAAAATGGAAGCTTCAAAGTTTCTTAAGGCCTAGGCCAGATATAACACAATATTGCTTTCACTGTAGCATATTTGTCAAAGCAAGTCAGAGGCCAACAAAGATTCAAGAAAAGGGGAAAAGGCTCTACCTACCTGAAGACTTTCAAAGTTACATTATAAAAGGGCATACAGGATTGGAGGGATTATTGTGACTTTTTTTCTTTTTTTTGAGACAGAGCCTCAAGCTGTCACCTTGGGTAGAGCGCTATGACATCACAGCTCACAGCAACCTCCAACTCCTGGGTTAAAGTGATTCTTTTGCCTCAACCTCCCAAGTATCTGGGACTACAGCGCCTGCCACAATGCCCGGCCATTTTTTGTTTGTTTCTTTGCAGCCATCATTGTTGTTTGGCAGGCCCAGGCTGGATTTGAACCCAGCTCAGGTGTATGTGGCCAGCACCTTAGCCGCTTGAGCCACAGGTGCCAAGCCTATTGTGACCTTTTTTCAAAACAATTAGACCAATCCGTGTGTTACATGCTGGCTCTGATAGTTTGTCTTTAAACCTAAAGCTCTGAAGCAATTCTTATTCTCCTCAATTTGATGTGGGCTCTGTGAATTCCCCACTGAGGGTCTAGTATGTTCCAGGCCTTGAAACTTTCACTATTCTCAGTTTAGCTCCAATAGAGAACCATTGTTTTTTCTATCCGGTGTCCCCTCAGCTCTTGGTAACCAAACTCCCCAGCTAGTTATGACCCAGCCATCTTCCTTTTTAATAGAATTCTGATTTGTCCAGATATTTAGATACCACCATTCTCAGCTGTGGGGCATGAGCTATCATAGAGCTAAACCAGTCATGAAAATAACATCCTTTTTGCCAGTAACTGGTTTTGAAGTGCACATATGGCCAGCTCTGGCCAATAAAGCAGTAAGCCTCCCTCTCATGAGAAGCTTCTAGAACAGATTTTCTTTCCTAAGTAAAAGAAGGAGACTTAGGATCTTGGGTAGACAAACTGTGGGGACCATCATGTGACCATGAGGCATAAACCTAAAAGACCACAGGAAAGCACCCAGACCCCAATGTTATTAAGCATTATCCAGCCCAGATCTGTCTAGCTCCGGATGTCTTAATATGTGAGCTAATAAGCCCATATAAGTTATCAAGTCTGTCACCTGCTGTCAAAAGCACCTGTGCTTCACTTCTCTGAGTCTATATGGTTCTAGAAACACTGACTCCTCCCTGACTCTAGGCAGAAACATATAACCCAGAGGTAAGGAATTAGTACCTGCATTCCCCTTACCTTAGTGGTTACTTCAAAGATGGGCCAAGATTCTGGCAGAGCTAATGATGGGCAGTATGATTTAATTCTGGAAAAGAAGCATTTATTCTTTTTGCCTGCTAGACCTGAAAGTGGAAAGATAATAGGGCTGCTGTAGTGGTTTTGTTATATCTTGCTGACTTAAAGAGTCAATTCTGAGGAAGGCAGACCCAAGAGAAAGAAAAAAGAAAAATGTTTCTTGATTTGAATCCAACTATGCCTGAAGCCTTTTTCCAACATTTTTTCAGTTTACTTGACCCATCCTTTTTTGTAATAAACTATTCCGATGAGACTTTCTGTGACTTGTAAGAAAAAGCATCCCAGCTAAAGGAGTATGGATATTCATTATAAAACCATACACCAACCTGTCGCTTTAATTTTAGGGTATTCTCTGCGACGTTTATTGAAACCTCTGTTCCTTGTCCAAGTTCATCCATTTTTATGGATGTATTTTGCACCTGCAATTATATAGTCCAGCTGTTAAGAGCAAGTTCTTGGGAATAGGCCTGGTCCTGGATTCAAATCCTGGCTCTGCCACAGTTAGAATTGTGGCCTTGGACAGGTCTTTTAAACCTCTGGGTTATGTAGCTTTAGCATGCTTAAAACTAGGACTGTAATGGTTTCTGCCCCATGAGGTTATAGTGGATGCATGCAAAGCCCTTGATATTTGCTTGATATTAATAAAAACCTAACCTGATGTAGTAGGCAGAGTAATATCCCCACAAAGATGTCCATGTCCCAATCCTCAGAACCTGTGAATATTTAATGTTACTTGACAAAGGGGAATTAGAGTTGCAGATGGAATTAAGTTTATTAATCAGCTGACCATATAATACAAAGATTATCCTGAGTTATTCAGTGGGTCCACTGAAATCACAAGAGTTCTTAAAAATGAAAAAGAGGCAGAGGAGGTATCCTGATATAAAAAGAATTCAATCTGCTATTTCTGGCTTCAAAGAGAGAGGAAGGGGCTATAAGCCATGGAATGTAGGTGGCCTTAGAAGCTAGAAAAGACAAGGAAGCACTTTCTCCCCTAAGCCTCCAGAAAGGAATGTAGCCCTACTCACACCTCGACTTTAGCCCTGCGAGATCTGCTACTGAGCACCTCTGATACCTCTCCCTATACCATTGTTGCCATGGACTCAGTAGTGAATAAGACAGGCATGTCCCCACCTTCATGGAGTCTATGAGGTATAGCATCCTTTCTTCTTCTTCTTCTTCTTCTTTTTTTTTTTTTTAGACAGAGTCTCCATCTGTTTTCCTGGGTAGAGTACTATGGCATCACAGCTCACAGCAACCTCAAATTCTTGGGCTCAAGTCATCCTTTTGCCTCAGCCTCCTGAATAGTTGGGATTACAGGCACCCAACACAATGCCCAGCTAGTTTTTCTATTTTTTGGTAGAAACAGAGTGACTGGTCTCAAACTCCTGAGCTCAGGTGATCCACTGCCTCAGCATCCCCAAGTGCTAGGATTATAGGTGTGAGCCACCATGATCGGCCTGAGGTATGTGTTCTGTGGTAACCATAGCTTTATGAAATCCTGTTTGGTAAGGAGCATAGGATTTACCAAGGATAATTAGAAGATGTAAGTTAGGACAGCTACCCTTGAGGGAAAGCAGTGGAAGAATATGGGTTGTTAAGTGAACAAGAGGTGAGACATTCACAACTTTATCTGCTATGGACTGAATGTATTGCCCCCAATTCATTTTAAAATCCTAACCCTTATTTTTATGGTATTATGAGATGGAAACTTTGGGATATAATTAAGTCATGAAAGTGGAGTCTTCATGAATGGGATTGGTACTCCTACAAAAAGAGAGACACATGAGCTTGTTTCCTCTCTCTGCTCTCCAACAGGTTAGGACACAGTGACAAGATAGCAATCCACAAATTATTAATACAAGAGTATTCTCACCAGACACTGACCTGCTGCTGTCTTTATCTTGGACTTCTCAGCTGCCAGAACTGTAAGGAATAAATTTCTGCTGTTTAAGCTACCTCTTCTATGTAATTTGTTATAACAGCTTGAAGGGACAAAACACCATCTATATTGGAAGTCTTGAGGTTAGACTGATCAGGGTCCTCTCTGTGGAAGACTTGGGGAAGAGAGAGAATCAGTTTTGCTCTCAGGAAAGCCATGCTTCCTATGTCAAGCTAAGGACCCACATGCGCTGTTCTTTCTATAGTGATGTCTTTGATCCTCATCACAACCTTTCAAGAGATGTTGTTAGACTCCTTTCATAAAGGAGGAAATGAAGGCTCATAGAAATCCAGTAACTTGGACATGTTTACATAATAAGTAAATGGCAAATAGAATTTTTAATCAACAAATTACATTTATTTTATTTTATTTTGGTCAATAAAGAGCCATAAATCCTTCCTGTTTCCCTACAGTGTTGGTAGTTTCAATGTTCTTTTTGCATTGTCCATTTCACCTTATAAATTATTTGGGGGTCAGAATGGTTTGGGCTGATTTACTCAGAACAGGGCACCAGGAAGCTTAATGGTTATATAATATTTCATCAAGTCGTAGATGCCATCAATTGGGATATGTACCATCATTTCATATAGCACTAAGAAAGAAAAAGGGATTATAAGACTTCTTGATTCAAAAGATGCCAAATTGTGGAAAAAATGCATCTTAGGAATCCATAAAATAAAGTAAAAACATGTTTTTGATGATGTTGTTGATGACGTGTCAAATCCCAGTTTGCTGGTCCACTTCCTGACTTACTTAGGACTTGGGTTTCTTATGTTTTAGCCCAGATAGTTTTAAAATCTAAGTTTTCTTCAAACAATTCCTTTGGAAATTTCACATTGTTCAAAGTACATTACTATTCGGAATTATCTCCACAAAACATTAATAATGAAATATATTAATGATTGTGAGCTGAGGACAGTGCTGAGTGCATTAAAGATCCCTCTCGATTTATCCTACCTATCTAATGAATAATTAGGTTTGGGGGATATTATTGCCTTTTACACACAGTACAAGTGAGGTGTGCATGGAAGTTTAGGTCACCCAGCCAGCAAAAGGAATGGCAGACATAAATAAGACTTGGGTCTCTGGCAGGGACTTCAGTTTCTGTGTCTCTTGCTGTTTCAGGACAAAGCAGGACAAAGCGGGGCGGACAATAGCTGCCATTTTCCTTTAAAAACTTGTCCAGACCCTGGCCTTTGGGGTCAATTAGTATCTTTTTTTTTTTTTTCCTCAGTCTTTCTGAGGTACTTACCCAGTTATCTCCCCAGCATGTGTTTTCCTGTTTTTATTTGTTTTTCTTCTTTTACAAATCAGCCTCCAGAATTTCAGTCATTCTTGGTTCACTTCTCTGAGAACTTAACCAGAGACGTGCTGGAATTGCAGTCAGAGAAGTGTCTTGAAAACTTAAAATTAAAAAAAAAAAAAGAAATGTTTTATAGTCCATCTGATCTACACAGGAAATTAGAAAACACCACCTACTTAACTGGAAAAATACTTGAAATGAAATGAAAAGTGAGATTTACTGTTATTTAGATTTTGATTAAAAAATGTTTATCCCTTATCTAAGGCTCCAGGACACTGGAAATGAAGGAGCTGAATGCTTGCTTTATGGAACTTTAATGATCTTCTCTTATTATGTTATATTACTGCTTTCTAAGCCTGTGGTCAAATACAATAGCTTTATTAAAGCTGTGATTCAGTTAGAAAGGGTAATGAATTTTTCTGCCACAGGAGCACTGGTGAGAGATGAGAAAAGAGGATAGTGCTGTTGGGGGAAGAAAACTCAACAAAGAAAGGACCCATGCCTGTGGCTCACCCTACTATGCAGTATTCTTCTTCCCCTTCATGGCTAAGCTTTCTTGAATTCACTGCCAAATAGCCTGGGGGTACTTAGCTCCTTGTCCACATGGAGACAGAAAAGTAAAAGGAAGTCTGGGGGTGAAGTTTAGACATAGGATAGAGCTTGCTTATGTTATCTCAAGTTCCCACGGAGCATCAATAATGATAAACACATTTGTCAAGCAATTGTGATGGGTCAGGTACATCTCTAATCACGATCCATTTATCATATGATTTAATCTCCTGAACAATTCCATAGATAGATACTACTATTATTTGCCTTTCATAGATGAGGAACCTGAGGCAGAGAAGGTAACTTACCTAAATTTATACAACAAGTAGGGGAGCTGGGATTTGAATTGATGTTTTGACCCCAGAGTAAGTTGCCCTTGATCATGATGCTGTACTGCTTGCTAAACACCCACCTGCTTTTGCCAGCAGGCCTTGCACCCTGGCTGCTCATAAGGGGCAGGGAAGGGGAACCTCTCAGAGAGATGGTTACCTCAATCCAACCTAAGAAAAGAGGGATTTGGAAGGAAATTGTTTGGGGGCCTCCTGACTGAAACAGTGCTGGCTCCCTTTCAAGGGAGAAAAATGAAGCAATTTCAAATAGTTGGGGGAGGTCAGAGGTGAAGGCTAAACCCCCTGTAGCTAAGCAATGTAAAAAGGCAAGTCTGTCATTGCTAAAGTGACAAAATAGAGTATCAGGACATATTCAAACAATTATTATGGAAATTTGCTGTTGCTATTTCTGAGACTTTTTTGCCAACTCTGTGAGGGACATATGACATCACAGACACTCACAGATGACATAGAGGATGAGGAATTGAGACGTGGGACTATGATATGACCTTGGCCAAATTTCCTAACCTTCAGTTCCTTCATTTGTAAAAGGGAGATTTTAATAGCATCTACATCTTAGTGTTATTGCAAGGATTAAGTGATGATAATGTAGGCAAAGTGTTTGGCACAATGTACAGTGTAAAGAAAGGGCCGAATATATGATAATTCTCCTTTTCATTTTCCTCTCAATTCCACCAACTTAAAAAACTGGGTCCCCTCATTTATTTACCCATGAGGAGGGGGTTTTGAATATCAACCATTCAACAGATGTTTATTGATTATCCTCCGTGTCCCAGGGAGGACACAGGGTGACGGAGACTCAGTGTTACTTATGCTCTTGGGGCTGGTTTCTGCCCTCACAGAGCTTACAGTCTGCTTGGGGTTGGGCATGGAATATGATCGGAAAGAGGCAGTATGGGATGCAATGGGATGGGAGTCTGTGTTCTGCAGGATCATAAAATGCCCCCTGAGGAAGTGACTGGTTAGTTAATGTCTTTAGGATGTGTGGTATATGATTGATAGGAAGGCATGAAGGAACAAGAAGGTCCCAGGTAAGAGAAAGGGCTGGTGAAGCCATAAAGTCAAGTAGAGTGAGCTATGCCAAAGCATTGGAAGAGCAGACAGACTGGTGTGGCAGGACGTCAGAGAGGGAGGGATGACTGGTGCTGGGAGAAGTCAGAGACAAGAGCCAGAGGTGGGATGTGAGGTCTTACAGCCTGGTGGGGGCCAGCTCCTCAGGGCCTCATGGCACCATAACGAGTCTAGACATCCGGGAGTGTCCACCTTGCAGCCCACAGGCCACCTGCTGATTTTGTGCAGACTTTATTTGCTTATCCGTGGTGTCAGATATCACAAAATGTATGAACATGAATGGACCTTTTTGTTTTTGCTGATCAGCTTTCATTAGTGTTTGTATATTTAAAGTGTGGCCTGAGACAACTCTTACTCTTTCAATGTGCAGCAGAGGAGAAAAAGTTGGATACCCCTGCATTAAACATTCTACCCCAGTAGAAGGTTGAGTGTGGGAGTCTTTATACTGCTTCACTTTGTCAGGGCTCAGTCAGAAAAGCAAAGGCCACTCAAAGTCATCCAAAATTAAAGGCTTAAAATACAGGAAAATGGAGTTTATAAAATTGGAGTTGAGGAGGGTCCCTGGAGGAGGGACAGTCAGAGAGGAAGCACCCCAACCATCATTTGGCTCTGCTGCCCCAAAGAACAGGTTTCTCAAGGTCCAGTTTAGGCTACTTCAAACATGGATGCAGCTGTTAGGAACACTCTAGTACATGTTGTGAAGATCCGGACACATTTCCATCAGGTATACACCCAGGAGTGGAATTGAACGTGTGTCTGCCTTTTACTAGGTACTACCCAACCTTAAGTGTTGCAAACAAAAGAACCTTCCTTGCTTCTGTCCTTTGGGGATCACAACAGGGCTGCACGGGAACATTTCCAGAGGAGCTCCCAGACAAGGACTTGAACCCTGGAGACATCCCATGAAGAAGAAACTGACTTTTTTGACAGCAGAGAGGAACGAGTGGAGCAGGCACATTCCCTTCAGGCAGAATAGAGAGAGTTTGTTGCTGGCCAATATTCTACTTTCCACAGGAAGCATCTCTTGGGAGGTCAGCTCTTCCTTTGCCTTATTGAGCACCTGGTTTCCTGGGCAGATCTAAAGCGACCAGCTTCAGGAGCCTTTATGTGCACCATTGGAATTTTCATCCACGGCAGTGTATATTTTACATACCATTTTATTTCAAACAATGGGAAATTAAATGTATTAAACAATGGGAAATTAAATTCGATGTAAAGCAATGTCAGGTTTCAAGTTGGAGGCTGGAGGAAGGGATAAGATCCTGTCTCCAAGTGGCAACTTGTCAGATGGAATGCTTAATGCAATGCACTTAAGGAAAGGTGTTGATAGGAAGTCTCCTCATTCTGTGGTATGCATAAAAATGCTTCTCACTGCCTGTTCTCCTCGGCCTTTGCATACCACCCTTGCATACTGATTGCATCTCAGAATGCAGACCATACATGCACCCACAGACATACACAAACACTCACACACAGAATTCTCAGGATGAAGCAGAAAATTATTTTTAAAGCCCAGGGTCATCACACCTGTAATCCTAGCACTCTGGGAAGCTGAGGTGGGTGGATTGCCTGAGCTCAAACGTTCAAGACCAGCCTGAGCCAGACCGGGAACTCTTCTCTGCAAATAGCCAGGTGTTGTGGTCCCAGCTACTTGGGAAGCTGAGGGAAGAGAATCCCTTGAGCCCAAGAGTTTGAGGTTGCTGTGAGCTATGATGCCACAGCACTCTACCAAGGGCAACAAAGTGAGACTCTGTCTAAAAAAAAAAAAAAAAAGGCCCAGGTTCAGCCAGGCATGGCTGCTCACTCCTGTAATCCTAACATTTTAGGAAGCTGAGGCGGGCAGATTGCTTGAGCTCAGGACTTATAGACCAGCCTGAGCAAGAGTGAGATTCCCATCTCTACTAAAAATAGAAAAACTAGTTGGGTGTTGTGCTGGGTGCCTGAAATCCCAGCTACTTGGAAGGCTGATGCAAGTGGAGCTCTTGAGACCAAGAATTTGAGGTTGCTGTGAGCTATGATGACACCATGGCACTCTACCCAGAGTAACAGAGTGAGACTGTGTCTCAAAAATAACAAAATAAAAACCAAACCAAAACCAAATCAAACTACCTGTCTTTAGAATGTGAGACCTTTCCTTAGGTGGCTCCCTGGCAGGAGGAGGCAGGCACTCACTAAATATTTGGTTAATAAATAAATGAATGATGTAGCGTCTCACCCCTAAGAAGAGGGAGGGTGACATTGGGGATCGGGTTTCATGTTGTACACCAGTTTCCTTATTATGCCTCCTAATGACTTAATTCTGTGATTATCTTTATGCCCTAATAAAAAGCTTTTAACAATTAGGGGTTGTCTCTCTGAAGTTGTATTTTAAATTAATTAGGCATTGTATTTAATAGCTTGCACAGTCTGTTAATGGTATAAGAGCGGCAGGTGTGTGGGGGTACAGCTTGTTTACAGTGACAACTGCTGCCTATCTCTTTGGTTTTATTTGCTTTTTAAAAATACTTTTTGTTTTCTCTCCCCACCATAAGCCCCCAGACAACATCAAAAAAGAAGAGATGACAGGCCAGTGGAAATGGCAGAACAAGAAATCAAGTTCAGTGGTGAAAAGCAAACAAATAGTAAGTTCTCTCCTTTCATGTTGAAGTCACTGGCATTGGAATTTCAGGTAGAGATGGCTTTACCGGCTCAGCGGATAGGCAGCCATGCCCTTCTCGCCACAGTGTTTGGTTGAGGAGGAGAAGGTCTCAACTCCTAGTCACTGCAGGGAATGTTATATTTTGGGCTAGGTTTTTGTTTTTGTAATAAACACACACAAACACACATGCACCCACAAATGTGTGAATGCCTATTATTAAGAGAGTCAAGTCTGGCAGGTGGAAATGAGCCCTTTTGACACATCTCTATTTATTATGTTATTTCACCAACAAGGACTCCAATGCTAACTAGCTTTGTGAATAAATCGTGGATGGGAATGTGCTCATTTTTCTAAGTCAGCTGGTGGGCTCAGTTCATTGCACTCCCCACCTAAAAATAAATTCTCTGGCTGACTGTGAACATACCGATACTTGCTGCAAGTGAAGCAAACTTATGGGGACCATTAAAGTGCCAGGGCATTGGAAAATAACAGTGAAGTGAATGCTGATTTGCATTTATGTCATAAAATAACTTGTCACCTTCAATTTATCACAGTAATTGGTACCAGAGGAGAAAGAGTGATGCTTATATTTGGTTCAAAGCCACCTTTCCTCACCTCCCAGTTCTTGCCTCTCCCTCTCCTGAAATAGTAGTAGGTGTATTTTTAAAGATGAACTATCTTAGACCTTTTCTGTATCACTAGAATTTGGGAAATGAGATGCATCAATGTATTCAAAGACATTAATAATGGCTAGTATACATTTTGTATTTATTTTAAGACAGGTACTATGCTGGGCAGTTTTGTTTATTTGTACAGTTAAATCTCACAATAACTAATGAAGTGTGCACTGTTATTGTCCACATAACACAGATGAAGAAACTGAGGCACTGAAAAGTAAAGTAACTATCTCAAGGTCAGTTGATCAGGAGGTGGTAAAGATAGGATTTGTATCCACCCTAGAGTCCATGATCTTAACCACTCTGCTGAACTAGACCAAGCCTGGCTTAGACTCTAATGTACATCCTAATGTACATTGATGAGGGTGGATTCATTACATGGGGAAAGCTCATACCCAAGATCTTCAAATTTGTAAGAGAAAACATAATGAGAATGACACAACGACCATTTTCAAATCAAAAGAGAGACCCGTGGCTAGGGATAAGTAAGTTATTTCAACTAGGTTCAGAAAAAGAACCAATCATGTGTGGTTATTACCAAGGCAGTGGAAACATGGCTCCCTTTATTACAACAGAAGACTTTGAATCCTGTGATTCTATTTCTTCTAAAACCAACCAAAGCCACACATGACAGACAGTTGCACCTTTCTTAGGGAAATTCTCCAGGTCTCTTGATGTAGTTATTTTGAGAGAAGACTATATATTTTAGTTCTATGAATTATAAGTCGACTTCTTCTATTGATGAATTGTAAAGTATTTCTGAGCTTGAGTCTCCCGTGTTTCGGCGAGCAGGTCAATTGAGCTTTATCTGACTGTCTGGCATATGAACACCATGAAAAGGGGTACTTTTTCAGGCATTGTGGGATATGTAAATTGCACTGGATTTGATGATAGGCAGATCAAGGTTTAAATCTTCCCTCTATCACAGCTCAGGGAACCTCAGCAACTTACCTCTCTGAACTTCAATTTCCTTCTCTGTCAAAAGAAGCTGATGATACCTTCCTGAAGAGTAAGTCAGGTACAGCAAATGTGAACATTTAACTAATATTTGTAGGACACTTTCGAGATGATGGCAAGGAATACCCAACCTGTTTTTCCATTTGCCTTGTGCTTTGTAAGTCCTCTAATCACATGCATTGTGCTAGGTATCTTTTTTACAAAATTGTAGTTGAATATATATAACTTAAACTTTACCATTTTAACCATTTTTCAGTGTACAGTTTAGTGCCATTTAAGTACATTCACATTGTTGTGCAACCATCACCAACATTCATCTCCAGATGTTTTTGTTTATCATCCCAGCCTAAAATCCTGTACCCATTCAACAATAACTCCCTATTCTCCTTTTCTCCATCCCTGGCAGCTGCCACCCTACTTTCTGTCTCTATGAATTTGACTCCCTCGGTATCTTATATTAATGCAATCAAACAATATTTGTCTTTTCACGTCTGGCTCATTTCACTTAGCAGTAAGGTCTTTAACGTTCATCCATGTTGCACTGTGTGTCAGAAATTCATTACTTTTTAAGGCTGAATGATTTTAATGTTGGATGCATATGCCACATTTGTTTTATCCATTCATCTTTTGGTGAACATTTGTGTTGTTTCCATCTTTAGGCTATTGTGAATTATGCTGCTATAAGCATTGATATGTAAATATCTGTTTAAGTACCTATATTCCGTTTGGTATATACCTAGAAATGGGATTGCTGATTATATGGTAAAGAAATACTAAAATTTTGAAGCTGGGTATCTTTTGTGTGTATTCTTGGGAGTAGAACGGGTGTTGAGAGGCACCTTGGAGGAGTCTCAGGTGTTCCTACAAGACTGCCCCACCATTAGTTGCCTAATTAGGTCAAGGACTACAAGGCAGCTCCATAAAAGCAAGGCTACACTGCTCAATTACCTGGACTCTCTGATGCCTGCCTTTCTTCCCATTACAAGTGACAGATTGCCAGAGCAGCGGAACATAGTCTCAGAGATATTAGTATGCAAGCCAGATCAGGGGCCTCTATGGTTTAAAATTGTTTTTCCACTATTGCTGCTATGGATATGTGTCTGAGTGTGACACTTATCCCACCCCCAGCCCACCTCCTCCTCTCTCTGCTAGAAGAGCTAAGGCAGGCACTTTTGGGGTGTGTTAACCCTTCCAGAACCAGCATCAATGACATCCTCAAAGCATTCAATGTTTCAGCAGCCCTGACTCTGAGCATTAGGTTAGCCGAGAAGCTGCCATTCACATGATGACATCAATTGTTCCATAACTGACAGACACCGAACAGTCTCATTATTACCAATAAGGGAAGCACCTCATTCATATCACACCTGTCAAGGCAGCCAGGTTGGGTTGTGTATGTATCTGCAAAAGCTGCTCAGCATTACAGGAGGAGAATCCTGCACTCTAGTGATGCATCCAGCCCAGTCCCCATAGGGAAGACACAGAAGATCAAAAGTAGCCACTATTCAGAAAGCAAATTCATTTTTCTTCTGACATTGTTCTTCACCTGTTGCTGATCTTATCAGAGAGTATGGACTTTGTGGATTCTGAGCAGATAGCACAGGAGGTTAGGAGAGAACTCTCTCACTTGTGGAATTGCAGTTGCCCCTTCAGTGGGCACTTAGCACAGTCATCTTTCTGAGTGGTTCAGACAGGGATTTCTAGGAAAATTCCTTCTGGCCGCATTATCGGGGGCCTGCATAGAGGACACACAATGTGAGGAGCATGGGCTTGGCCAGGAGATTGGGGTTTGCACCAGCATTAATTATGTCACGTGGGGCAGGTTACTTAACCTCTCTGTGCCTGTTCTCTGTTGATGAAATGAAGAGTATTAATAAAATGTACCTTACTTTGGTCACTTATTAGCTACATGGGCATTGGTAGATTAACTTTTAATGAAGTTTAGTTTTGTTATCTGCAAAATGGGCAGAACAACTCCTATCTGCAAAGCATTTTTGTGGAGATGAAATGTAAATGATACATAGTAGGTATTCAACAATTGATAGCTATTACGATGTCAAGCTATCTTCTACACTTTTGAAGATAGAAGGGGTATAAGGAATCAGAATGTACATACAGAAAACAAAATATAGATTCAAATAGAAAAGCATCTATGTTAGTTTACCTAAGGATGTTGCCACTGTCATTTCTGCCAGGATATTTGAGTCTGATGCCACTTCCCATATTCTAGAAGGCAGATGCCTTTCATAATTTGGCTCTGTCTATCAACAGTGTTGTGCTTAAATGAGACACCCCTGGAATTAATTCCAGGGATAAAAATCATAGCACCTCGACTTTTAAGCCTTATCATTTTGAACATCTTTTTATGTACCTCAGTTCTCTGACCTGCCCAATGGGGACAAGAATCGTTTCTGTCAAAGAAGTCATGATTAAATTAAATAATAAATATATTGTTTTGTTTTATTTGTTTGTTTGTGTTGAGGCACAGTCTCTCTGTCCTCCTGGGTAGAGTGCTATGGTGTCATAGCTCACAGCAACCTCAAACTCTTGGGCTCAAGAGTTCTTCTTGCCTCAGTCTCCCAAGTATCTGGGACTACAGGCACCTGCTACAGGCCAGGATAATTTTTCTATTTCTAGTAGAGATGGGGTCTCCCTCTTGCTCAGTCTGGTCTCAAACTCCTGAGCTCAGGCAATCCACCCACCTCAGCCTCCCAGAGTGCTAGGATTACAGGTGCGAGCCACCGCACTTGGCTAATAATACGTGTATTAAGATGCCTAACATGATACATAGCACAAGATAAAGTGTTAAATGTTAGTCATTATTATACCCAGAAGCTTTCCTAGGCAACTTCCACAGTCAGGGGAGTGGAGGCAGTGGCCTGGCTGAAGAGAGCTGATCATGTATCACTTCCCAACTTTGCATTCTGTGGCATCACATTGATGGCTTAAAATTGGCCACAGGTGGAATGTTTTTTTGTTTTGCTATGTTTTGTTTTGTTGTTTGAGATAGAGTCTCACTTTGTTGCCTTCAGTAGCATGCTGTGGCCTCATAGCTCACAGCCACCTCAAATTCTTGGGCTCAAGTGATCCTTTTTCCTCAGCCTCGCCACTAGCTAGGACTATAGTCAAAACACACAATGCCTGGCTAGTTTTAGAGATGGAGTCTTACTCTTGCTCAGGCTGATCTCTAACTCCTGAGCTCAAGGGATCTACCAGCCTCAGCCTCCCAGAGTGCTAGGATTACAGGTGTGAGCCACTGCAGCTGGCCTGGAAATGTTTACACCAGGGAAAGTGGCAAACATTTCCAATCTGTGCCCTCTTCACACTGCCAGGCGCAAGAGAACCCATCATGCCACTAAGCCTGCCTTTCTACAGCTCCAGGGCCAGGTTAAAAAACAAAGGAGTGGTAGTCAGCTCAACAGCTACTACCCAATTAAGCAGATGGGGAGAGGGAGACACTTTTCCTATTCCGATCCTGTAGTCTTCACGTCTGTAGAATGCTTTAAGTGAAACTATATGTTATCAGGGGGCAAACTTTCCAGAAGTCATTTCCATCCATCTTAATTTTTGAACACCTTCTTTAGTTAGGGGTCTTTAATTGTAAACAATAGGAACAAACTATGGCAAACCCAAACAAAAATGGGGATTTAATGAGAGGGAAGGAGGGCACTCACAGGCTTGAAAGGGAAATTCGAAGTAAGTGGCTTGGAATGGGCAGATCGAAAGAAGCTACAGAAACTTCTGGCGGCAGGAATCCTCTGTCTCCCTGGCTAGAGTAAATAGTTAAGAAGCAAAGTTTTAAGAGACAGAACCCAATTGTGAGTTTAAATCACATGCTCACTCACTGGCTGTATCAGGGCAACTAGATTTAGGTCTCAACAAAATTAACCACCACGGGGTAGCAAACAAGATATTCTAGAAGAAATGGTTGCTGGGTGGCCACAGCCATGACAATAGTTCACTCTACCTTTGTAGTCTCCCTGGTGGGAAATGTTTTATGGTCCCTTTCTGCAGAGGGGATGGTCATGGTCTTTCACAGAATGGGAGGGGAACATAGATCTGTGAAAAAAAACCCCAAGGTCCACCAAACCACAGAAAATAATGACCTCTTCACTTTTAGCTTGAATAACTCCAAAGTTGTTGCGTTCATGTGAATGCACCACACAGAATGATCTCAGTGTGGCATTCCCTGAGAACAGACTTAGGAACTTAATTGGCCCTTTTTACTTCCAATTTCTCCCCTTCCTGTCCAGGGTGATTAATGGGTGATGGTTTTGATGACGACTTCACAGATTCCCCAAGGATCTATAATCTTGAGATAGCATCATAGGGTGATTTGTTTCCTGCCAGGCCCCTGTGCATTTCTACAGGTACCAGCTCAGAACCGGGGCAAGTCTTTTGTAAACCTGTCAGAAATCCTGCCAGGCTTTGGTGCGCCTTTTCTAGTTTAAATGTTCCTTTTCCTCCTATTTCTCATTGTGATCAATTTTGGAAAGGTGCTTTTGTCATCTTCCAGTCTTTCTTTTTTGGTTGTTTATAACAACTCGGTAGATGATGGGCCTTGTTTCTATGGCATTATCTGGATGATCTCCCTTTGACACCAGACTTCTGTGTTGCTTTTCTTTTGAGGAATCTGCTAAGCAATTGGTTCAGGAAAGAATCAGTAGCAACCCCAAAGACATGGAAGCTGCTTTTGTAGAACAAGTCATGGGAAGGTGGGTCATCACATACACTTGTAGTGAATTACTGAAGTGACAATAGCATGGACAATGTTGGTGCCTTTATATGGGATTGTTAAACACAAAATATTTTACTATATTCCACCTTTGAACCGGGGGAAAGGGGCAGAAAAAAAGCCACTTATGTGGTCTGTTCTTTATTTCTTTCTTGTTTCCTAATGGTCAATTACTAATATTTACTGAGTCTTTGTTTTGTGCTAGGCATTGTCATACATACTTTACATGTGTTATATGTTATTATCATCTCTATTTTCAGATGAGGAAACTGAGGGTCAGACAGCACGAGTAACTTGTCCAAGGTCTTAGTGCCAGAAAATGGAGGAGCCAGGGTTTGAACCTAGAGAGTTTCCCACCATAATTCTGATTTAGCCCTTTCTCACTATGCTACAGTGCCTCTCTAAGGGGCAAGGGTCATGGTATACCCATCTCTTGCCTGGCACTTAGTAGATGCCTGCTCACCTCTGCAGCCTCAAACTGCATAATTCCTCTTCTGGGGCTTCACCCTTCAATCACACAGGGCCTTCCTTTCTGAACAGTAAGCTCCTTCTCTCAGTCTCCTCAACACATAATTCCTTCTGATTGAAATGCTCTCCACTCCCTCTTTTCCCCTCTATGCTGGCTGACTTCTGCTCATTGCTCTGGTCTCTGTTTAAATGCCACATCCTTCAACTTGCAATGCGAGGTTGTCCCCTATTAACACTCTCATAGGGCCATGTATTTTCCTGTCATCCCATTTATTATAGTAACGATTTGCTTAATGTCTGTGTCCTCTACCAGACTCTATACTCCAGAAGATCAGAAACCATATCTCTCCAGTTAACTGATCTGTTCTCACCACCTAACAGAGTGTCTGACCCATAGTTAGCAGCCAAGAAACATTAATGCAATGAATACATGCTCAGTGTCTGTTTGCCAAATAGATGAAGATTTTGAGGCTGGGCATGGTGGCTCATGCCTATAATCCTAGCACTCTGGGAGGCAGAGACAGGTGAATTGCTTGAGCTCAGGAGTTCAAGACCAGCCTGAGCAAGAGCAAGACCCTGTCTCTATTAAAGATAGAAAAGCTAGTTGGGTATAGTGATGGGTGCTTGTAGATACAGCTACTTGGGAGCCTGAGGCAAGAAGATCACTGGAGCCCAAGGGTTTGAGGTTGCTGTGAGTTATGTTGCCACAGCACTCTACCCAGGGTGATCGAGTAAGACTCTGACTCTGTCTCAAAAAAAAAAAAAAAAAGATTAAGGTTTTGACTCAAACAAGGGAACCAAAACTAAGGCTTCAGATGACAACTTCATTGTTCCATGAATTTGAACCATTATACCTTATTTAAATTATATAAGGGACAATCAGAACTTACTATTGGTGTCAGTGCTGGGGCACCGGTTCAAGAAACTTCTTGAACTATACTATATGTTAACCGGTTCAAGAATCTTCTTGAACTATGCCAGATGATAACCTGGCATCATTACTAGTTTCAGGATTAGGGGAAGGTGGGAGGATTGTTCAAAAGGGGGTCTAAGGTGGTTGGGAAAATGGGAGGGGTATACTCAGAGGAGTAGACATTTATCAGCTGAGCTGGAAGTGTTTCAATAGCCTAATAACCAATGTAACTATATTGATATATGCAGCACATACCTGGACCATGAGTAATCACTTAAAATAACCCAAGAGGGATTTCACATGGAGCACCAACTTCTAAATTGTGAAGTCCAGAGTCATTACAATAATTTTTATGGCATGAGTCATGCATCCAGGATCATAGTATCAGAAAAGACAGAGACTTTAATCTGGAGGTGGGTCATGAGTCTTAAATTACAGGGAACTTTTCGATGGGTACCAACTATAAACAGGTGGAGGAGAAAGGAGCCTCACAGCAATGGAGATCTTGGAGATCTTTTATTGGCTCAATGCCTTGAGAAGTCAAAGATGCTTAACCCTGTCTTTCATTAGCATTTTTGATTTTGCTAATAGGTCACTAGAGATAGGCTCACTAAATGATGAAATTGAATACGCTGCCTCTGGAAGTGCAAGGTTGAGAGTCATGTGTGATGACAGAGGCTGTGTTTTCTTTGAAAGGGTGGCAGAGTGTGGTCTTCAAGGGGCCAAAGATCAAGTGGCAATGGCTGGACTTCGCATGGTTGGGAGTCATGGCACAGGCAGGGCACTGACTGCAAATAAAAAGCATATTTTCCCTGGAGTTACTTGACCTTTCTTTAATCCTGAATGTAACCTGCAGAGGCACTGGCTCTCTCCCCTACAATGTGGCATCATTTTGCTGGCTCTGATGCTAATGAAGGGTCAATCTGAGGGCCATATGTACCCAAGGCAAAGGCTGTCCCCCCTCCACTCTCTACCACATGTGATTCCTTTTAACAATTCCTCCCCTTCCCTCTTGTTCCCTATCTTTTCCTTTCATCTTCCCTTTTAATCATTTTCCTGGTTTATGTCTCAAGCTTGCTAGTGCCAAACAGAACGGAATTTGTTATTGACTCCCAGGTCACTTGTTTCATGGATTATTTCAGGTCAAATCCTATTAACGTAAATGTCTCCACTGTGGGGAAATATCTCTGAATAACCAAATAGGGCATCTAAATCCTCAAGTAAGTGCCAGCTTATTGCAAGTAGGCTTTGATAGCAGGGTTTAGAAGGAGCTCAGGTGGGCTTCATTTCTAGCGATGAGGCAAACAGAATGACCTAAAAACCTTTCTCTGTGAAACATCTATAAATGTTTTATAAAATATAACAAACATCTTTTTAAATGCATAACTGAGCTCATAAAAATGTAAGGAAAATCCATAGGGACCCAAAACAAAGAGAGAACCAAAGGCAGAGTGATAGGTGTGAACTAGAAGTAGGGCTGTCCTGGTTTTGTGTGTATGTGCCTGATCTTTGTAATCAGACTGAGTTTAATGTGCCCCAGTGGGCGGGAATGTTGGGTCTTTCAAAGACCCTCCATAAAGTCAGAACCCTCAACGGAAAATGTTAACCTTCTAGCAGAGGGAAATGTGAGAGGAGATTGCTTGTCTTAGCATGAATTCTGGTTGAAAAAAAAAAACAAGTCTCTGGGAAAATTCCTCCTGTCATTTTGTGTTTGTTATTTAAATTTATACTTTAAAATGATTAATATAAAGGTGAGCCAGTTCTGTGTTAACCTTGGAATCCCTAACACAAAGGAAGAAAAACATCTTGGGAAGAATATAAGTTCAACCCAAACAAAACAAGAATCTCACTGATAAAATCCTGCCTGGACATGAGTTTACAATCCCAGTTTACAAAATATAAATGCTTCAGGTCAGGAGGCTAGATTTAGGAAAACAAAACAAAACACAAAACTTAGGTAACTTTAGATTTCAGATAAATGACAGATAATTTTTCATATAAGTGTCTTCCATATATTGCGTGCAACATATGTATACTAAACAATTGTTCCTTGCATATCTGAAATATAAAGTTGACTGGGTGTCCTGTATTTAATGTGGCAGGGCTATGTGTGCTAAAGTCAGGAGACACACAAAAAGCAGATTAGAACACCCCAGAACTTCAGATACAAGGGTAGTCAGTTGTACACTTTTAAACAATTTAATACATTAAGGAAAGTCTTAAAAACATGAGAAAAAAGAAGACCATATAAAGAAAGGGACAGACAATGTGGAAAAAGAACCAAATCAGACTTTTGGAATAAAAGTATTGTCACTAAATTTAAACACATTGACAAACAAAACAAAACAAAGCTTCAGGGATGGATCAAACAGCCACTTAGATACTGTTAGAGAGAGAGCTAGTCAATTAGAAGACAGAAGGCAACACAGAAAGCTGCAGAGATGGAAAATACATTGGGCCATGGAGGATACAAAGATGCCCTAAACATACGCCCAGTAACATTTCTTGAAGGGGAGAAAAAAAAGAGAAAATAATTTAAGAGATAAAGACTGAAAATTTTTCCAGATTGAATAAAAGAAATTCTTAGATTTAAGAAACATAACATCTTCCTATCAGAAAAAAAAAAAAAAAACTCCAACCACATAAAATATAAATACCTCATAATGAAATTACAAGATGCCAAAGATGAAGAGAATACCTTTTAAAAAACCAATTAGAAAAGACTAATATAAAAAAGAGAGGAAAAAAGAGAAAGATAAGGGGGAAAGTAAATCCTACTCTTTGGCACTAGACGTATCTATCTTTAAGTCACAGCCCCACATCTCACCATGTAGGCAGTGTACCTAAATGCTTTGAGCCTGTAAAAGAAATATTTGGTCTATAACTATCATTATTAATGTAAGTATCATTACTAATCCTCATAACATGACTCCTATTACTCATCATAACTATCATTACTGATCCTCATAACAACCCTGCAAAATGCCTAACAGGAAGCCTTGTTTTTTAGCATGTATTCAGCAATTAGCAGGTGTTAGTATTATGGACAAAACTAATTTCTCCATGATATTGATTCCTATCATACCCTACTCATGGATCCAAACTCAAGATGATCAGTATTTCAGTGTGTGTCCTATTACAGAATGCAGATAGTATCCCTGCTGGAAAAGTTTAAATGACTATCAATGGGGGGGTCCCTCAACCCTGGGGATCATGCCTCCCTCTCCTATAGCCAGCAGAATATCCTTAGGTTATTCAGGGAACCACTATGTAACCTTCTTTCCTTTAGAAATTCCCTAAAATTTAGAGATAAACACAAGGCCAACTTATAAGTCTTCCTTGACTCCCCAGATGAGCACACAAAGATTTGCATCATGGTCCCATGGCACTTGGTTCTATCAGAAGATAGCGTTTATCTTGCTCACCACTGAATTCACAGTGCCTGGAATTTTTTTTAAGGAGGTGCCTAAAAATGTTATTGAATTTTCAGATAGAGAAAAGAAACTGAAAATTAAGGGATGGAATTTGTTGTGCAGTCATTGTCCATAAAAATACAGCACTTTTCTGGAGTTGAAAGGGACTCTAGAGACTATGTAGTCCTTCTATTGCTTTTCCACCTGAAAGAAATGAAATGTTCATCAATTTATCTGAAGACTCAAATGCAGTCCTGGCTGTTCCCAAACCATATTGCTTCACCAATATCACACTGCCCCCATGACAGTGGCTGTGTAACTGAAAGAAGCCAGACACAAAACAACTAATATTGTATGATTCCACTTCTAAAAAAGATCCATAATTTCACAGAGACAGGCAGCAGATCAGAGCTTACCAGAAGTTAAAGGAAAGGAGGAATGAGGGGTTACCACTTAATGGTTATAAAGAGAGTTTTGTAGGGTGGGGGGTGGTTAATGAAAAAGTTTTTGTTGCGCAAAGTTCAGAGTATACTTACTGATACTGAACTATGCACTTAACAATACTACAACTAAAAAAAGAAGAATCGTGTCTCTAGTCATTCCCCACTCAACCTTACCTCTCCAGGCCATTTGTGGGATGGGAGCCCAGACTTTACTAAACATTAAAAGAAATCATCTTGAAGGTGTAAACAGGCAAAGACAAAGGTATGGTTTAGGGCCATCTAATTAGTGGCACCCCTCTATTTTTAACCCACCATTTCTCAGCAAAGTAAAATCTGTGAGTTGGAGCTGGACAAATGCCAGCTCTACAAGCTACTTCTTTCTGCAAAGGGTATAAAATAACTGTTAAAAGCATAAAAGATACCATATGGTACTGATGAAAGTTCTTTTTTATTGTTACTCAATGAACAATTAGTTCTCTATTCTCCTCAAAAAAATTAAGGTGCCATTAGGAGAAAAATCTCAAAAGTGTCAAGAAGACATATCCAAAATGGAAAGAAAGTTGAAAAGACAAATAAAATGAGCATTCCTTTAGCTATATTTGGAGGAGTCCTGCAGAGAAAAAAATTCCAGCAAGGCAGTATTGAGGCATAGTTTATTAATGCAGTTTCCCCCACAGCAGGACATAGAAAGAGAAACTGGTAAAACAGTCACATTAAAAAATTATGACTCCTACATCTGATCTTTATGAATACACAGAAAAGAAACTGTCCTCTTGAGTCGTCCTTGGGCCATGCTGAGACAGAGATGCCAAGGATTATGGTTTTTTACTCAAAAGCACTATTTGCTCACACATGGTTGGAACAGACTGAGTTACTTCCCACATTTAGGAGATTTTTAAAGTATTTATAAAAAGACTCTATGAAGATTTTGAGCAGTTCCCCCAATTACATTTTGAAATAAAGCACTACGGTCTTTTGTTCTTAGAGTGTGCGAAATTGAAGTCTGTTTGTATTGCCTTGGGGGGAAACTTTTGTAGTAGGTGGTAAACTGGTTATAAATGGAATTTCTCTCAAATCTTAGAGCTAGGAGGGAGATTACTGGTTGTCTAATCCTGTGTTTTGCATAATACAGGCTGTGTCCCAGTGATGAGTTATGAAGTCAATTTAGAGGGTCACAGATGGCATTAGGAAGTAGAGGAGGAGAAGGAATAGAATAACACTGAATAAAAGTGAAAAAGTGTTGCACATACTGTTTTGCAAAACTTATTTTAGTTGTGTTTAAGCGTGTGTATGTGTTTGGGTGTGTATGTTTGTCCTGGGTCTCAATGTAAAACCTATGTGTCTTAATATGAGTTCTGGTCCAAAAATTGGAAATTATCAATCTACTCAAACGCTTTCTGTCCCAGTTTGGACAACTGGAGCCAGAGGGGAAATGCCTTTCTCAAGTCACATAGCCAGTCAGCAGTAGCCCAGGTCCCAACCCCCAGTGTCCTTCCCATTAGACCTCATGATCAAAGTATGCTTTGAGGTGAAAGTCAACCTTCATCCTGTGGTTTCCATACCCCCCTGGCAGCTGGCATTCTATTGTCTTCTGGAACATCTCCTTGCTTCCAGACCAACTGCACTCACTTTTCTTCTCCTCTAGCGCTCCTACCGCCCTTCTACCATTTGGGATCAGTGGTTCTGTGGGATGTGGGCACGTGTGTGGATGATGTGTGACTCATGGACAGCTCATGGTAGCTCAGAAGGGAAAGAGTTCCACAGCTCACTGCTTCCTGGGGCTAATGGCCCCATGAGAAAAAGAAAGACAGCCTCTCTGTGAAAAAGAGGGGGGACATATGATGACTCACATAGGGGGCATTCTCAGAAACAACCAGCTGACAACTGTGGGCTCTAGGTAATTCCTGCCAGATTAATGCACTCTAGCTGGTTTTTCTGAGTCAAAACAGAAGCAAGTGGATCGTTTTCTATAACTGCAGAGAGAGAGCAGAATTATGAAAGAGGATCCAGCCTGGGACTCAAGGCGCCTCTGCTTTTGACTTAAAGGAGAAATGATCTACTTCACTAATAAATAAACATGTTGCATTTACAATGTACCAGGCACTACTTTAAGAATATTATAAATATTTACTTATTTAATCCACACAATGAACCTCTAGGTCTTCGAAGAGGTTTCTCCTACCTACAGTTGTAGGCAGAAGGTTGAGAAGTGTTGAGATGTGTTAAAATAATTTGTTTTTCTTCCTGATTTGAAGACAGGAGGGTGAGTACACTTAATAGAGTTTAGAATTATGTCATTGACAAAGTGAATTAATCAACAGTCAAATCCAGGCAGAAAAGGTCAACTGCCTACTTTCTCTTGGCAGGAGGAATTGGGAAAAAGATTGTTCTTGCAAAGATTCATCACTTCTTGAAGCTTTCCAGAATGGGTGATGGATTTGCAAAAAGCCATCTGCTTTTTAAAAAGAAAATTTAAACCACCCTCACATATTTGTAGTAGCTGCTTTGGTGTGTCGGGTCTGCTTTGTCCTGAAACCAGCCACCCACTCAAACCCCCGGGGAGATCGAACCTGTGCCCTTGGCCTTCTGAGCCAGTGTCCTGCATCCTGCTGGAAGAGGGTCCTCAATAAATAATTTATTTAATTAACTTATTACCACAAGTCTAAAACTGATCTTGACCTTGGAAACAGCTAGATTTGGAGATGATGATGAAAATTGGTATAAGTTTACTGAAGCGTAAGAAGAGCAAAGGATTTGAAAACAGGATTAATTAGGGTCACAAGATATGGTGGTACATGCCTATAGTCCCAGTTAAGGGAGGATGATCAGTTGAGGCCAGCCTGGGCAACACAGTGAGGGCAAAACTTTTTTTGTGTGTGTGACAGAGTCTCAGGCTGTCATCCTGGGTAGAGTGCTGTGGCATCAAGGCTCACAGCAACCTCAAACTCTTGGGTTTAAGCAATTCTCTTGACTCAAGAGACTGGGATTCCCAAGTAGCTGGGACTACAGGTGCCTGCCACATACCTGGCTATTTTTTTGTTGCAGTTGTCACTGTTGTTTTAGCTGGCCTGGGCTGGGTTCGAACTGACAGTGTTGGTGTGTGTGGCTAGCACCCTACCCACTGAGATACAGGTGCCGCCCAGTGAGGCCCAATCTTTAAAAAAATTACCAGGAGTTCCAATCCAGCTGGGCAACATAGGGAGACCCATCTCTAAAAATAATAATCCTAATGGGCAGCGCCTGTGGCTCCAAGGAGTAGGGCATTGGCCCCATAGGCCAGAGGTGGCGGGTTCAAACCCACCAAAAACTGCAAAAAAAAAAAAGACTAAAATAAAATCAAGAAAAAAAGAGAGGAATAGGAAGTGATGTTTATTTGTTTTTTCAAGTACCAATTATGTCTTTGTGTTTTATATGTTAATATTTAAACCCCATAATACTCTGATCAAATCTCCATTTCACAGATGAGGGAACTAAGTTAAATGAGTTGCTGAAGGGAAACAGGTGAGGCACACAATTCATAATACAGTCTGCCCACAGAACCTTTTACTCCTTCCAAATCATGTAGGAGCCTGAGTTTTTTGTTTGAAAAATGATTCATCCTTAGAAACTTTCACTGACCATGGCAAAACTTTAATTGATCTTTCCATGCCACAGCCTACCGATTACCCACCAGGAATACCAACAGTTAAAATCCCTTCTATGTAATTAAGTCTTGGTTCCATTAACAACTCCACCATATAATTAAACTTATTTCTTGAACAGGCAGATATGGTTCACTAAAGAATCTGAGAAGAGCCTTTTAAACTATGCTCAGTTTCTTGTTCTGGGTTAACCATGGTCAAGTCTGGACTTGGAACTGAAGTGTAGAAAGAATGTAGAGAATGCTGCTGGCCCAGAACTCACCAGTGCTGAAGCTCCACTGGATTCAGGGTATATTTCCTGTGCAATTTATGAAACTTCTGACTTATTTCTGCTCGTTGTTTGCCTTGATGAACATGTTGGGTAAAAATGCAGGTTGCTAAATATTCATCCTTTTCTTTGAATAGCCTCCATTGAATTAGGTGGCAAGTTAATAGTAAATAATTCTTAGAAATGTAAAATGTTTCTTTTTGAAAGGTATAATTATTTGAGGTCTCACACTAACAATGTCTTGAAAAAAAGATCTTCTTGCCAGTTTCAATACATGTTGTGGCCATACTGTGAAAAAAATGGACTTACACCACAGTTTATGGATTTTTCCAGCTAAGATTTGGCTTAGCACAAGGCTCTGAAAACATAAGAATGATATTAAATAGTTAAATTACACACTACTTTTATAATGCAGAGTAAGAAGGGGAACCCACAGAGATTTAATAGCTTCATGAGCCTATAAAACCCTAGGTTTACAAATGCAAGTCAAATAAAAACCTATGAAAGTTGTAACCAAGTTACTTTGAGCTAAAGGTCGTTAAATAAAAGGAAGATAGCAAACAAGATCACTTGGGCCCACATTCAAAATAAAATGCCGACATAAAACACCAGTGGGCTGTAAAACAAAAACTAACCTCTTTGTGGGTGAAAAAAAACCAAACTACTTTCTAAATTTGAAGTCCTACAAAAGCAAAGGTCCAAAGGACATAACACAAAGGCCTGTATACTTGTGTTATCTCCCAAGGGCTGCTTGGAAGGGACCATGCAGTTAGTACCCAGAATAGTACAACCTCTTCAGAGAACTGGATGGGTCCAGATGTTGGAGAATACGATCTCCTGAATGCACTGGAATTTATGCCAGGAGATTAAAGAGAAGAATCAATGTATGACTTTCTCTACCTGTTGGCAATATGGACTCAGCTTATTATCTGTACACATCATAACGCACAGTAATTACAATGCTGAAAATAATGTGCAATATGTGACCACTGTAGTTAAGTTTTAGAAGAGGGGCATTTGTCATATTTTAGTCTCCACATCTGGTTGTATCCTATTTGCCCAATGATTAATATAGAAATATATTGCATTGAAATCCTATCATATCAAAGTTTTATTTGCCAGGAAATAGGACACTTTCCTCCCATCTCTCTCCCAACCTTCCCCCACATTCTAGGCTGAACTCAAATTTCCAGCTCTAGGGTTCACTTGAGGGAGGACAGGACTCCGATCTTGTCTTTAATTCTCTAAGTTTTGCAGTCACCACTAGGATGGAAATGCATCCTTTGTTTTAAAAGCACACCCACAGGGGAGAAAGCGTAAAGCTTATTCTAAAAGCAGATAGAGCATCAGATACCTCAAACAAGTTAAAAGTTCAGGAATTATTGTTAAATTTGAAATTTTAAACTCCATTTTATTGAAATATAAGTTTGTTTAGTATATTTACACCACACTCTGTGCACATATATACATAGAAGGCAAATTCTGTCAAATAAAAAAGTTTTTCTTAATAGAAAATTAAAATAAAAACAAAATAAAGTGCACGAAACTGATTTTTTTTTTCTTCTGGTGAACATCATCATTGTCAAGATTTTGGTCGGTTGGGAGGGGGAGGAAGACGAAATTCATTATTTGACTCAGTGCATACAACTGGCCCTGAATTCCTAGCCTTCAGGCCCAAATGACAAGAGGTCAGGAATGAGTCAGACAAATTGTCAGGATCTGCAGGGCTCCCCAGAGTCTGGAGGTCCCTCTTTCTTTGTCCTTTCAGGAGCCGTCCCCTGCTTGCAACAGTGATCTCACCACCTCAGCGCTGGAACAAAGGGAGAACACAGGAAGGGGGCTCCACCAGCCAATGTCACAGCCCTGCTCCAGGGCCACCAGCGCTGCGTTTGGTAGGAAATTACAGAATTAGCTCAAGGACTCAAACGGAAGTTTTCCTTTTTTGGAAAGAAAATCGGGGCCCAAGATTGGGGGGCATCTCCCACAGGGACGGCCACTCAAGGGCCAAACCCCAGCAGCCAGTTGCTTCAGACCCAATCTCCGCGCTGGCACGGGAAAAGAATCCTTTATCAGCTCGGTGGAGGGGAATGTTAACACTTCTCGCTCGGTGAGTTCCTCCTCCCAGAACTTTGAAAGAAAATACCGTGGGACTGAAAGAAGGGGGCAGGTGGGTGAAGCTAAAGTTTTAGACACCTTCACGCTCAGGCCACTGGCTGGGCGTTGGCTGGCTGGTCCCAGACAGAGGCAGAGACCACAGCCCTTCCCCCACCATCCATACCCTAGTCCCGATCTCTCTCTCTTCTCCTCCCGGTGACGCTAAGTCCCCGGCCGGCGGCCGTACTTGGCCTTACAGTGCAAAATGTGCTTGGCTAGGAAGTGGAGGCGGCGCTGTAGCAGCTGAGCATGGGGGTCGGCGAGCGCGGCCAGCTCGGGGAAGCGAGGCTCGTGGCGCCGATAGAGGCGCAGCAGCCGGGCCGCCGCGTCCTGCCCGCGGTGTAGCTCCAGGACGCGACGCGCAGTTCGTTCGCGAAACACGCACACTGACTGTAACAGCGGCTCGTTATATTTGTCCCACATGCCTGCCACCCGGTAGCCATGCACCAAGCCCGCCTCGTTGTCCAGAAAGACAAGCGCCCCGCCGGGACCGCGGTGCAGGTTGCTGGTGGCGCGCTGCATGACGCGCGGGTCCCATTGCAGGCTGAAGAGGTTGCTTACAAGCCGGTCGAAGTTGGCCGTCAGGTAATCGAAGAGGATCAAGTCGGTCCATTGCACTAGGTCCACCAGCTCCGCCTGGCTGAGGTTGGTCAGCTCGCCCCCCGCGTCGCGCAGGGGCTGCAAACGGCCGTCCTCCGAGCGCCAGGGTGCCGGCACCACCACATCGGTGAGGTTGGGCAGCCAGCGCGTGAGGCTCACCACGCTGCCCTCTGTCCAGTGTGCGGCGCGCAGCTCCTCCTGCACCTGCGCCCACTGCGCGCCCCGCGCCTCCACCCGAGCCAGTGCCAGCGGCGGCACGTGGCGCTGGAGCCCCAGCAGGCGCGCCAGGTAGTAGGACAGGGCCTCGCCCTGGATCTGCTCGGGGTTGATGCCGTACCGCACACAGGCGCGGGTGCCGTCGGCAAAGCGGGCCAGTCGGTTGGAGCTTCGCCCACAGCCCCCACGCTCCAGGGCCACCACCCGGGCGCCCCGCGCCATCTCCAGCCAGGCTGCTGCCTGGGCCTCCGAAAAGCCCCGGGGCACCTGCTCCTCCAGGTTGCGGCTCCAGAAGACGCCCCCATGTACCACGACGCGCTCCTCCGGCCCCTGCCACCCGGCTGGCACGTGTCGCCTGTGCTCACCCGGGGGCTGCCGAGACGGGCCATCTGCGCCGGCCGCTAGGGTGAGCAGCGCCCGGAAAGTTTTCAGGGAGCCGCCGCGGGCGTCCCAAGGCAGGGGCGGGGGCAGAGGAAAGCGAGGCGCGGGCGCTGGGCCGTCGCTCCCGGCCGAACGCCGTGGGAGTCGGTCTTCAGGCGGCGGGGAGGCGGGTAGCTCGGTACGCGGCGGCAGGAGCCCGCCCCACAGCGCCAGCAGCGAGCCCAGCGCCAGCAGCCAGAGCCCCGCGGTGGCGGCAGCGCCCCGCATCCTCCTGCCCATGCTCCCGCGCCACTGCCACCGCCGCCGCCGCCTCTTCAAGCCGAGCCCAGGCACCCGGGTCCCGGCGGCGAGGCGGGCCCGGTAGCTTGTTGGCTCCGGGGCTTCGGGCGCCTCAGCCCCATCGCGGCCGCCGGTCGCTGCGGAGCTCTGTCCGGCGCCCTGCCCTGCCCGGCGCTGGGAACTCGCCTCTCCGCCGCTTCCCAGCTGCTTTTGTATTTCGCTGTGAGACCCTCCGGTGGGCGCGATTCACAGGCGCCCGGACCACGTGGGAGTGAGGGGGATCCCTCTCCCCCTCCTCTGCCGCTGCTCCCCGCCCCCCGCTCCCCCGCCCCTTCCCCTCCTCTTCCCCTTAAAGCGGCGATGGCTCCTTCCAGGAGGGAGAGGCGGCCCCAACTCGGCCAGGGACTTAGAGGCCGGGAGGAAGCTGGTCTGGCTGCGCCCGCGCGGGGCAGTCTGAGGAGGCGGTGCAGAGCCACAGTCCCAGGCCTGGCTGGAGAGACGCGCCCTGGGCCCTCGCGAGGGTCGGGTGGTCGCCGGCTCCCTTCGCCTAGGCAGCTCTTGTTGTCCTGCAAACTTCAGGCGGATCCCACTGCGCTCCAGGCTCAGCCGGGCGAGGATCAGGGCGGGTCCCTTTGCTTTCTTCGTTTTTGACCGGGTGATTCACGCTGTCTTATGTAAATCCCTGGGAATCTTTCCGAGCCACAGCGGAGGTGAGTCCAGTAGGGAGAGGAGCCGTCTGTAGCCAGCAACTTTGAACCAAATCCTCCTACCCCCCGCCCCCCGAGCACGCCCACTACCACCAGTCACTGCGGACTTGAGAGCTTTGAGGTTGGCGGCTCTGCCTTTCTCAAGGGCCTGGCGGGTATTAAACCGGGACGTGCACGTGCACGCAGCACACCTTGGCCAGCTCCCATGCATTCGTGCATCCGTTCAACCAAGCGACTGCTCCGGTTGTGGTCACAAGAGCAGTAAAATCCACAGATTCGGGTCCCGGTGTTCACGGAACTTGCATTCCAGTGGAATGTTCAGGTTGCTGTTTGGAGGTAGTCTGGGATCTGACCTCTTGTGGGGGAGCCGGGTATCAGGGATAACTTCTCAAAAGAAATGGTACTGTTTCTTCCGCGAGGAAATTGAGGTATGGAGGAGGGATGGGTCTTGCCCAAGGTTCCGCAGTTATCAAGTGGAGAAGGTAAGAGTCGAACTCGGGACTCCTGGCCCACACCGCTTGATTTTCTCTCTATAGAGAAAGTTCAGTATTTTTATCAAGTCACCATTCTCAATTTTTAAACTCACTGTCATTTAACTAGTCACTTTATTCCCCAAAATGTGATTTTCAGTTCAGTGAAAGGAAGAAAAAGCAACAATCCATATTGCAGTTGATTTACTGGTTTAATGGTTGTGGGGGATGGTAAGGAGACCGTGAAAAAAACAAAAGAAACAATAAACAAATAAATAAAATCCCTAATACATTTTCTTCCAGCCACCTTTGTATTTAAACTACCAGAAAAATTTTTTGATGTAACCCCCCGCCTCCCTTCCCTCTCTATGTCTCAGATCCAAATCGGGATTCCCAGGTTAGACACGAGATAGGGTGTGGGAGGTGCTAGAATCTACCTCCTGAAAGCCAGAGTTTGAAACTTGTTTCCTTACCCAAGTTTCTTTTCTCCCCTTTATGCCCCCATGAGGTGCACATCGGGGTTTTCAGGTGTACTGCCTCATTCGCTGTCACTGATTATATTTTATTCTCCAAAGAATGAATGTTCTGAAATCATAGAGCAGACACTTTGTTTGTGGCTGAGCAAGGGCATCAAAAAACCACATTTGAGGCCTTCCAGCCCTGACCTTCCATGTTTTCTCTGGTGTAAGCACATATTGGCTGAAGTGTGGGGTCTTTGTGGAATCACTTACCAACCACATGGTGGCTATATCATTCCTTTTTATAGCTTTTATCTGATAATGAGATTACTATGGCTCCCATTTGGTTACATCAAACTATATTAATTCGTTTAAAGGTATTATCTTCCTGGCCCATACAAGCTCCCTCCTCCCATCTTTCCCTAGCGGGCAGGGATTGTGTCTTAACAACTTTTATTTTTTTTACTATCTAACATAGTGTGTTGCAGTAAATAAGTGTTCGATAAGTTAATTTTTTCCCCCTCCTTTGGGTTTAACTTCTACTGGTGTAGATGTACATATTTTAAATACAGCGCTTTTAGCTTGGGTAAACTGTAAGCAAGATCGCCACCTTGTGGGCATAAGTAGAATATCATCTAATTAGAGAAAAATGTATGTATTAATATTTTTTAACAGGACGATTGTTTACGTTAAGCTCTAAGAATATCAAATAGCTATTATGGCCCAACCTATATCTTAAGGGTTATGGAGAACTCCAAAGTAGTTGATGTCTCCATTTTTTTGGCTGTTAGCAAAAGTTGTAAATAACTACTAGGGATCTTTCATTGTAAACTTCGCAGGGAGCCTGTCTTGTCCATTGTTTTATGGCTGCCTGGGCACAATGCCTGGCACTTAGTGGGTTTTCAATAATAATTTGTTGAATAAGTCATTGGCTCATTAATAAGATGAAGCACTACAAGCAGTGTGTATCAAGTTTTTTTTTTTTTTAACTAAGGGGTACAAGATAGGACTTTTCATTAATTTTAAAAGGAATAAACAAGGGTGAGGGCTCTGCATAATGAGTGTGGAGGAGGCAAATGATTTCCAGTCTGGAAGGAGTGGCTTCAAACTCAGGTACCCCAAGTCCTGGAACCTCCCAATCATATGCCTGGTACTGATGAAAAATCTGAGGCTTTAGAAGATGAACTGATTTTACCTTTAAACAGCCTTTTGCCTGTAGCTATGAGACTGGATGCACCAGGTACCAGAACAGGATGCACAAACAGAAACTTTGACAAGTTAATAGAAATACAGAAGTACAGAATACCAAAGGAATAAACACACACCCACACACACATACACACACACACCCAAAGTAGGATGCCGTTTTAAAGTGACATTTGATTATTTTTGACAGTGTTTAAGGACACTACTCTATTTTGCCTGTTGGATAAAAACACTCCCATTCTCCTTTACTTTTCAACCTATGGACACCGTCTTCTCCCCTGTGGCCAACACAATGTGGCTCCTGGGGATCACATAGTTAATCATAACATGTACTGCTAGTCCCTTCTGGCATTTGCTTGGGGGTGAGATGCTGCTCACCTGTCCCTAAACTGATATCTATTTACACCTTTAAGACTTTTTTATACTCCCAACCTGGACTTCTAATATCCTCAAACTTCCAACATCTTCAAACTTCAAAAGTCCTATTTAAAGAATGGCCTGGTTCATGTAACAGTGCTTCCTAGGCAAGAGAGAAGTGGTGGAGTTGAGGGATGGGAGCAGGGCAGGAGGCTTGGAGTTGGAAGACCTTCCAAGTCTGGCATTACAAGTATCTGGATTGTTCCTTGAGCTAGTTATTTACCTTCTACAACTTTTAGTTTCTGAATCTGAAAAATTAGGTTAATAAATGCTACCTAACGTACAGGACTGTTATGCAGCTCATGTGAAATATTCCTGTTAATAATAACCACAACAGTGGCAGCAAACACTTATTGAGTTTGCTTTTTCTGGGCCCAGTGTGGGGCTAAACTCTGTATGTGCTTTATCTCATTTAAGCCTCCCAGCAAGTATTCTAGTTATTCCCCATAGGTGGGAAAGCTGAGGCTCAGCCAGAGACTGGCCTGAAGTCCTGTAGCAAGGAAGTGGCAGGGCTGAGATTCTAGAATGATGGAGGTGAAAACCCCTTGTAAATTATAAACTGCTGGGGAAATGGCAGGCATAAAAATTATTGCATTAAAATAGATTCAGCTCAGATGTAAATTTGCTTTAAAATGTTCTCTGTGGTTGCTGCTACTTGAAGTAGTGAAGAGTGTGAACTCTTAAGGCAAATTTTCTGAGTCTGAAACTTAGTCCTGTCACTTACTGGGTGTGTGGCCTTCAGTAAGTTACTTTAACTTCTCTGTACCTTAGTTTGCACATCTGTAAAATGCAGTAATAATAGTATTGTTAGTAACAGTAGTTATAATAATTATATAATACCTAATGATTACAAGTAATTAATAGTAACAAACCTTATAGATTACTGTGATGATTAAATTAGTCCTTATATTTAAAGTTCTTAAGAGACCATCTAAAACAGTGGTTCTCAACCTTCCTAATGCTGCGACTCTTTAATATAGTTCCTCATGTTGCAGTGACCCCCAACCATAAAATTATTTTCGTTGCTATTTCATAACTGTAATTCTGCTTCTGTTATGAATTGTAATGTAAATATCTGATATTAGGTGACCCCTGTGAAAACGTTGTTCGACCCCCAAAGGGGTCATGACCCACAGGTTGAGAACCGCCGATTCTAAAGTGTTCACTATTCTTCTAGTTTTTGTTGTTCTTTTTCCTCTGTGATTCACTGTTCCATTGCCCAAATGGAGATCTCTTCCTTTACCTGTTACTATTCTCCACCAAGCCTCACTTGGGGCTTGAAATGTCTAATATGGGTGTTCCAGCTCAATGCACCTTCTTTATGCCCCAGATAGGTGTCTTCCCTGACAATTTTATGGTTTTCTTCCCCATGGAGCTAGACCAGCTAGCCTCTAACAAGGTTCCCAGAGCTACTTGTGTTAAAAACCTGGAGCCTCCAGACAGCCTTGGGCACACAGATCCTGGCTTCTTCTCACTACTCCACTTCCTTCAAGACTGACCTTTTCTGGGTCTTCCAAGTTACAAGCCCTTCCCAAAGATAAAGGCTCCCCAAATGTACCCTTCTGGATGCTTCTACAAAAAGAAGAAGAAGAAAAGACAATGTCTAAGAGGAGAGTAATATTCTTTGAAACTGGGTATAACTCCCTATATTGGCCATTTCTGTTTGACCTTGATAGTTTTCTAACCCTCTGATTATAGTTTCATTATTTGTGCCTTCTTATTATGGATTAAATGTTTGTCTCCCCCTACACCCTCCCCAACTCATGTTGAAATCCTAACCTCCAATGTGATGGCATTAGGAAGTGGGGCCTTTGGGAAATAATTAAATCATGAGGGTGGACCCCTCATAATTGAGATTAGTGCCCTTATAAAAGAGACCCCAGAGTGGCCTCTAGCTGTCTTTAAGCCATATGAAGACAGAGAAAGAATGTTGTTACCTATGAACAAGGAAGAGTATCCTCACTAGACACTGAATCTTCTGGCACTTTAAGTTTGGACTTCCCAGCTTCCAGAAATTTGTTGTTTTAACCACCTAAAACAACAAATGGTATTCTGTTATACTGGCCTGAACTAAGACTCTTCCTCTTCCCTATCTTTTCTTCCTTTGGGTACATTATTTTTCTGCTTGGGGATCATTTTTTTTTTCTTGGTATTTCTATTGGACTATGATCTGGATCTTCTGAGAATTGCTTAATTTATTTTATCCTTCTATACCTGACTGTCTAGCAGGCCCGGGCCGGGTTCGAACCCACCAACCCCAATGCATGTGGCCAGCGCCCTAACCCCTGAGCAATGGGTGCCCTGCCTTTCAAGAAGGTATGGTATGATCACATCGTGTTCCAGGTAAATCCTACTGGGAAGGTAGAAGGAGGGCAGGAAATGTAATAATCTTTGAATTCAATTAACCTGTCTGCTTGAGTGAGTCTCGCTTTTTAAGAACACTTTGTGCTTCTGGAAAGGAAGTCAAGGTTGACATGAACCCTTTAAATTATGATGAGACTAACATTTTTACGATTCTCTCTATTTCTTCTTGCTCTCTTCTAGACGTGCTTTGAAAAAGGTTCCTACTGACCTAATGGTAAGGAATAGATTCTAAAAGTTGAAGTAATGGTGAATCAATTTAGCAAATTTTAGAGTAGTTGCCAACCCATATTTCAGTCCTAGTTACAGAGCATGATGGTAAGAATTCTGAAGTGGACATTTGGGGACATGAATTTCTTTCTCTACTACAACTTAGTTCAACAGATATTTATTGCCCACATGCTAAATGCCCAAGGAGTGGGCAGTAAGTGATTGGAAAGAAAGTTATCACATTTCTTTTCTTCCCTATGTGTGCATCATGGAACATTGTTTTTTTCCTCACCCCTTCCCTTCCTCTTCCTTGGCAGGTCTCTATCTTCCTTCTCTGTGCCTCTGTCCTTGAGGGAAGGCAGAATCCTGATTGGGCTAAACCAGTCATGGTGCTTTTGGTCCCTTGTCAATGATTGGTTAAACTATAGGCATGTGCTGCCTTATTCTCACCAATGAACTTGAGGGGAAGTCCAGTGGGTGATTTCTAGAAAAGGTGGCAGTACCATTATAGAGACATAGGAAAGATATGGCACCTTTTCTACATGGTTTCAGTCTGGATGGAAGGCATGGACTGGGGGCAGTCCTTGTGTGACTGCAGGGGAAGCAAGTCCTTACCATTAGGATGGCAGAACAGAAAAATGGAAGGGATCTGGGTCATGACTGACGTCACTAAGCTCTCAAGTTCATCAACTCTGGAGACACCCCTCTTCTTCACTCCTTTTGTGGTTTAACTCACTATGAGTGGGGTTTCTGTTGTTTTCCACCAAAAGGTCCTAAATGATATATCCTTTTACAATGGAACTTACAAACTAGAATCTTTCCTTCACAGCTGGGCTGCTGGGGAGGCAATGTGGGTTAGTGTTTTTGGAACATGTGGTCTGCTGCCAAGCTGAGTCTTGCCCTTGTGAGCTGTGCTGTCTGGGGAAAGTCACATAACCTCTTTGGGCCTGTTTACTCATTTGTAGACTGGAGATGATAATTGTTCTTGCCTCATTATTGTGTGGATGAGATGTACCTTAAGCACTTAGTAAATGCTTTTATCCAGTTGCTGTAGCTATTATGGGTTAAAAAAAAAAAAAAAAAAAAAAAAGACAGGAGCATAGAACAGCCTGCAAGTAAGGCTGCCAGAGAAGTCCAGGAAGGCTTCACCAAGCTTAATCCTCTTTTGGTAAAAGAAACAAATCACAGGCATCCCTGCCCCCAGATCGAGACTCTTCAGGCCCCTTCTTTGCTAACTTGTAATTGTTTGTCTCAACTCACCCTAAAGAAATTCACTCAACAAACATCTCTCACTAAAAGAGATGCCTCTCATTGGCTTTGTTGATTTTTGCTGTTCATCCCCGCCCAGAGCTTTATCCAGTGTGTAATTAGCGATTCTGTACCTCGTCGGCTTCCCAAGGCACTGCACATCTCATCAGTGAGATAGATGCTGAAGCTTAATTAAGCTTGTAAAGCTTTCTGATTTCTGCAGATGAAAGGTGGCCTGTAAGTACCAGGTTTTATTTTGGTGGCTCATGCCAAGGGTTATTATAAATAGGACTTAGTGCGATGTGGCTGAGCTCTTAGGGTGATAATGTGTCAAGACCAATCGAGGCTGCTGAAAGCAGAGAAATTATCATAATGGTTCCATCATATGTAGTGGGTGTTAATGGAAGTGTCTGTGAAAAAAAGGAAGTGCTGCAGGCAGCGAAGCCAGGATTGAGGTGGCTGCGGGTGAAATATCGGCTGCTCTCGGGATCTCCATCATAATCATTAACTGTATTAGCCTCGGAGCCATTCTTCTGCCATCTCTTCTAGTCCAACCTCAAACTCAAATAAAAAATGGATGCTTTAACTCCAAATGAAAATATATTCCTTTGCTGCTTTTTAAAATCCATTTACACTAAAATGATGGCCAGTAGGTAAGTAATTTATAACTGGGGGCTTACTGCAATGCAGAGGAGTGGCATTTGAATAGTGAGTGGGCCAAGTAGGAGACCAAGGGACTTTTGGATCCAGGAAAAGTCATTGCTAGTTGGACTGAAAAATGACTGGCAAGAATATGAAAGGGCAAAGGGTAATTTGTGGACACTCCCTGATGGGGAATAGCTAGCACAGAGGTAGCTTTGTATTTCAACAATGAGGGGGGTGAAACACCAGCTAGAAGTTCTTCAGTTATGCATTCTTGCTGAGAAATGTGTTAGGTTTCACTGCTTAAAATCAGCTTTCCACATCCCATGGGCAGACAGTCAACAATATTTGATATTGATGGTGATGGTTATGATGATGATGATGATAATAATAATTATGTAACTCCCCTGGCAGTTGATCCCTCTCTCCTCCTTTGAGATCCAGTTAAAATTGACCCAAATTCCTTATTATGGCCTGGGAGGGTCCAAGGACTTTCCCCCTATTTTCCTGTGTCCCTAGAGCTTTTGTCTTTCTCTGTCCACTCCCTGTTCATAGTTGTGGCTTTGGCTCCTACACATGTTAACATGGGTGTGAACTTAAATGCTTCCACCACCTCCCCCCTCACTTGGACCGAAGCTATCATGAGGTCAGTGACTTTCCTGAAGATCTTTCCTGTGCAAGGTCTTCATCCATCTAGCTTGCTCTCCGCTTCTCTCTCCCTCTCCCTTCCTGGAGAAACAGGTGAAATTCCCCTCTTATATAATGCAAAACAGGGCTACTTCCATTCAGGACCCATCCCAGGGGTTTCTCTAGGGAATAAATTGGGGAGCCCCTGAAAGGATTCCTGGTGGACACAGCTTGGCATTTACATTATACTTTCTACATGCCAGGCAGTGTGCTATGGACTCTTCAAGAGTCCCCTCCCACTTACGGAGGTGTTATTTCCCCAATTCATTCATGGGCAAAGGGGAGCATTGTGAGAGCAAAACCTTGGCCCAGAAGTCATGTGCTACCTAATGGAAGTGGAACCCCAACTCAGGTCTACCAAAAGCCTAAGGGTATGTTAACCATGACACTACATGGCTGCCGGGACTGAGTTAGCAAAGTGCACTGTTACAAGGGTCCTCATCCCTGTGAGTGATTAAACCCAGGCCCATGTCCTGGGCAGTAAGTTGCAGCACAGAAAGTTCCATGGGGTTCATATCAGGTGGGAGAAGAGTGGGCAGGAAAGAAGGGGGCAGGGCTGGCAGATCTGGGGGACATAACTGCCTTTGTCTTGGGAGCAGATTAGCCTGGGTAAGGCAGTACAACAATGCCATTCTTCTGCCATTTCTTCCCTGCTTTTACTCCTCTCAGCAGCCAACTGTGACATTGCCACAGGGAAAGTGTGTTGTGGGGCTTGGCATGTTTGTTACGCACCACATTTTGAGACTCACTGCTAAATATCTCAAGTTCCTTTTCATTTCACCTGCAGGAAAAAAAAGAAGAAGAAAGAAACCTCAGAGGCCATTTCTTGCAGCTTGAGTTTCAAGAATGGCTACATTTTACCAACACCCTGGGCCTGAGGAATAGCAGCACAAAAACTATTGGATAGCGAAGGTGATATTTTTATACAGCTCCTTGCAGTTTTGACACTTTCACATGCCAGTCTCATTGGAATTTCCCAACAATCTGCTGGAGAGAGGGGGAATGGGACAGGAGTTAGTTTCTGTTTTATTTGAAGAAGGAGAAAGCTGAACTTCAAAGAGTTTCACGACGAGCCCTAAGTTCACGGCTAGTTCCTGAGACACCGGGAGCTGGAACACACTTTACCTGACTTCCTCCTCAGAGATTTTATACATCACTCCCCCTCTGCCCAGTGCTGTTCACATCTGCAAATGCTATCTCCAGCCCGTGTTTTCCACATGGTTACATGTATATGTTACAGGCATGTTACAATGGCCATTAAAACGCCAGTAATGACAGAGAAAAGAATCCAGGGCTTGCTTACAAGCTAGAATGTTTATGGGCTTTTGTCCCATTCATTGGTTCTTCCTTATTAGCACCTATGATAGAAAAGAGTGGAAGAAGAAAAATGAAAAAGAAGGGCTGTGGAAAAAGAAGGAGGATAGATTATTTTGAAATCTTTCCTTTGCTTGCCTCTTTCTGTTGGTTGACAAGCAGAGGAACTAATCAGAGGGCATCAGTGAGAAAAAGAGGAGGTCATTCCTGACTGTTGTGTTTTCTGAGTGAATGTTTTTGGTGGGGGAGATAATAATGCCATGGCTGAGAGGAAATGCTACCAAACAGAAGACTTTCCCTTGATCTTCTGTTCCTGGGCACAGGACCCTTGCTCACACAGGTATCCGATCAAAGCCTGGGACTTGCCCTTGCCTTTCCCCATCTGGAGCACACTAAGTGAGGGGCAGTTCAGGGTCAGTGGGAGTAGCTGAACGGTACAGAAAGTTGTCCTGCCATGGTTTTCTCATTTGTGAAAATGAGATATTCATGCATGTCCCAATGGAGTATTGTGATAATTAAATGAGATCATGGAATGAGATAAAACATGTCTGGTGAAAATTTGTAATATAGTTTCTGGCATATAGTAGGCACTCAATAGATATTAATCTCCCCTGCCCCCTTCCCCACACAGCTGCATAGAAAAATGTCTGGGTGGATACAGACTAATAATCTGTTAATACTATTAATAGTATTACTTCTTCTTTTCTTTTTTTTTTTGAGACAGTCTCACTATTGCCCCAGGCTAAGGTGTATGGTGTCAGCCTCACTCACAGCAACCTCAAATTCTTATGTTCAAGTGATCCTCCTGCCTCAGCCTCTAGAGTAGCTGGGACTACAGCTATATCACACCCAGCTAATTTTTCTATATTTAGTAGAGAGATCGAGTCTCACCATTACTCACGCTGGTCTTAAACTCCTGACCTCAAGTAATTCTCTCACCTCGGCCTCCCAGAGTGCTAGGATTATAGGTGGGAGCCACGGCACCTGGCCCATAGTGTTACTTCTTGAGAAGATGTTTGTATGGGTGAGGCACTTCTACTTTTTTACTGTAAACATTTAAATGTTATACTTCATAAAGCATTATGGGGATGGTGTATATGTATTAAGGGATGTGTATGGAGACTCAAGTTAAAAGGTGCTGTCAGATATGGAATAATAAAGAATGTGCTATTCTGGTGCACCTGTGTGTGTGGTTGTAAAGACTGTGCTCGCTTCCCTTCAATCAGTTGAGATTCCTTTGGTGGCAAAAGAAGAGCATTGGTGGAAGAACTGAAACATTTGCACTGCTGTGCACCAGACCTGAGCAGCCTGGGATGTGGCAGGAGGGCCTTCTTTTAAGGGTGTGGGCATAAAAGGCAGCTGTAGCCACCTTCCATGCAAAGTTTTGTCTGCCCCGAAGGGGGGATCTCATTGGTCCATTTTAGGGAAAAGGTTTGTAGCACTGGCTCATCCAGCCTTTGCAAACCGACAAAGCTGGTGATATGTAAGGGAGTAGTTCTTTCCTGAGCCATCATGCTGTACATTTCCATCCCAACATTTTTGTGGCGTTCAATATTTAAACAAATTATCTTGCCTTACTTATAAAATAATAATGTAAACCCCCCAAATGAATAAAACAAGCAGAACTGTATGGTAAGATGTCAACAAAATGTACTTTGTGCATCTTTTGCAGGGAGTCAATAAAAATTGAAACCAAGCAACATGATTCATCATCCACGTGCCTGGTGATACATCCCAGGGTGACACATCCGGCTGGGGTCAGAATAAATGCTGGTTAGGATGGCAGACACACCCACACAACGATAACAATACTTGTCTTTTTTACTCCAATGGTTACCAGATCCAAAATTTCCATAAATTGCTGCCTCTTCGATTAGGAAGGGAGTTTGAGATCTCTATTAGATAAAGAAAAATCAGAGGGTCTGTCCTGGTGTCTCTATCATGAGCTGTCATTTTACAGTGATGGAGGGGAGGGCATATGAAACACATAGAAGGTATGAATGAAATGATTTGTTGTGTGTGTGTGTGAGAGGAGAGAGAGAGAGATTGAAAAATGGAGGGAGAGAAACAAAACACTTCATTGCCCTGGAGCAGAATGATTTAGGCTCTTCTAGGGCCAGCCCAAATTCAGGCTGCATTTTCTATGCTGACCATCTGTGTTTCCCAGGAAAGGGGAGTCCTGCCAAGACCCAAGAGCTTGAGGAAAAAGTGAGAATCAGGGAGCTGGGTCAGTCCGAGAGGGGTCGGGGAATGCTCTGTGTTCTCAGTAATGCCTCCTGGCAACATCCACACCACAAAGGATTTGCTTAGCTACCTTCCCCCCAGTCAGCCCTGGAGAGTCCTTTCCAGTACCAATAAGTCCTCCCCTCAGCCACCCCCCCCCTTCCTTGTGATTTGGGATTTTTAGAAGTTGGGAAGAAGAGAAGCAGAAATGACTTATTGGAAGGCAGGAACCACATCCTTCACAACCAGGGGAAACCAGTAACGGATCCCAGTTCCTTCATGCTAGGCAGCTTGTGCATCCCCCTCAGCAACCCTTTTATAACTTCCACTTACAGGTGAACAAGCCAAGGTTCAGAGAGTTTAAGTAAATTGCTCATGTTGGCACTACTCTTAAATGGTAGACGTGGGTTCAAAGCTTGGCCCGTGTGCCTCCGAGTGATAGGGTCCTAACCCCTGTGTATCAGAAAGCAGTTCAGAAGGACCCAAGACCCAGCAGCTCTGCGACCTGTCACTGGCTGCTCTGAGACCTGTCACCGTCTTCAATTTTTATGAAACTGTCCAGCAGTCTTGCTCATAACAAGTACACACTGGGAACTCTGATAGAATATCTTCTCCCAGAGACAGCACGGTAACAGCATCGTGTTTCAAAACAAACCTTTTTGTCGCCTCTTGTGGGCCTTGAACTCTGAGGAGCTCTCACCCAGCCGTGCGCTCTGAGGAGTGCTCTTTCTAAGACACCCAGGAGGGCTTTTCTCTGCAGCGTCAGATGCCCAGGTGTTCTCCCTCTCCAGTTGCTGAAACAGGACCGTCAGGCTGAATAGTTTATCGGAATTAAAAGTATTGTGAGTTTTGTGCTAACTGCCTCTGCCCATGATTAGAGTATACATGACATTGCTTCAGACAATACCACGTGCCCTAATTAAATTGGTAGAGAATGAAACAATAGAAATACGACAGCAACAAAAATTGGAGTTACAGGCTTTAGAATCCTCCCCCAGCAAAGCAGTTGAATTTAAATTTCCATTATTTTGAGTGAATGTGGCTCTAAGGTATCATGTTGGGAAGTGTTTTTTTTTTTAATGTGATTTCAGGGAAGTCCCTCTCTTGTAGTCTAGCAACTTTTATCAAGCTGTGCCATGCTTTGTTGAAAAAGAAAAGTACAAAAAAGTCTGGGAGGATATATATCGACTGTTAATGGAGGGTTACCTTGGGGAAAGACAATTTGAAGAGAAAGGACTTTCTTCTTTGTCTTTTCCAAAAATTTTTATATATCCCTGGACTGTTTAAATTCATTAGACTCAGCACATATTTTTGAGCAGATTGGGACGATCAAAGGAATGCTCTCAAATGAATGATTCATGCTTCGTGGCACCAGATTATCAAAAGGCAGATAAATGACTGTTAGAAAGTCACCCCAGTGGAGCAGGGATTAAGGTAGGAAGGGTCTGGGCTTGGGCGGCAGCAGTGCAGTTAGAAAGGAAGAGGAGGGGTGTGGCTTACTGAAAACTGGAAGGCAGATGTTACCTAAATTTTGTTATGTCTTGCAATGTGACACTGTTTGTATGAGCCTAGATACTAGCGCTGAGGTATTGAGGACCTAAGGAAGCTAAAATTCTAATTCTTGGTGAATGAGTGGGTGGTGGATAGATGGATAAATGAAGGCGTTCCTTCATTTAAGGATCCTTGCTGGTTCTGGTTCATCTCCTTTGGAAGTCTGATTAGATCCTGAGGTCAGGTCAGTATTTCTCTCTTTCTTCTCTTGACCTGGGCTGTTCTTCCACAACCAGAGACAATTAAGGTCTTTCTAAGGTTTGGACCATTTCTGGATGCCTCATTAGGCCATTTCAATCTCTTTTTATTTTTGCTATGAGAAATTCACCTGCAAAGGGATGAAACAATAAAGGAGATGGATGTAAGGTACAAGTAATTGGAAGTTCTTCTGTGTTGCCTTGACTCAGGAGCTTACCAATGTCATTGAATGATGGCTTCTTTCCAGCTTTCTGTCTGTTCTGCTTTTCATGCAATAGCAGCCCGGCTTCCTCATGATGGTAAAATGGGTGCAGCAGTTCCAGGCATTGCTCCCACACTGTATGGAAGGATACAGAGAAATATTTTTGTCCCCTAGATGTTTCTTGAAAAGAAAAATCTCTCTTCTAGTCTCATTGACTCAAATTGGGTTTTGTGTCCATTCTTTTTTTTTTTTTTTAATCGAGAGTCTCACTCTGTTGCCTAGGCTAATGGTGTAGTGGTGTCACCATAGCTAACTGCAACCTCAAACTCCTGGGCTCAAACTATCCTCCCTTTTCAGACTCCCAGAGTGTTAGGATTATAGATGTGAGCCACCCGCTGGGCTCATGTCTATTCTTTTTTTTTTTTTTTTAATAATTTTATTGAAGCATAATTATGTACATTGGTGCAATCACAGGGCACGATTCGTATACATTCAGAAATTTTTTTTTAATAATTTTATTGAATCATAATTATGTACATTGGTGCAATCACAGGGCACAATTCATATACATTCAGAAATATTTTGATCATACTGTTACAGATATCCTTCATGGCATTTCCTTGATCACTATATAAAG
>CAUYON010192456.1:0-18869 GCA_963573935.1 Arctocebus calabarensis
GAGGAGGAGTCTAACCAGAGGAGTCTAACCAGAGGAGGAGTCTAGCCAGAGCAGGAGTCCAACCAGAGGAGGAGTCTAGCCAGAGCAGGAGTCTAACCAGAGGAGTCTAACCAGAGGAGTCTATCCAGAAGAGTCTCTATCCAGAAGAGTCTCTAACCAGAGGAGGAGTCTAACCAGAGGAGGAGTCTATCCAGAGGAGTCTATCCAGAAGAGTCTCTATCCAGAAGAGTCTCTAACCAGAGGAGGAGTCTAACCAGAGGAGGAGTCTATCCAGAGGAGGAGTCTAACCAGAGGAGTCTCTAACCAGAGGAGTCTAACCAGAGGAGGAGTCTAACCAGAGGAGTCTAACCAGAGGAGGAGTCTAACCAGAAGAGTCTCTAACCAGAGGAGGAGTCTAACCAGAAGAGTCTCTAACCAGAGGAGGAGTCTAACCAGAGGAGGAGTCTAACCAGAGGAGTCTAACCAGCAGAGTCTAACCAGAGCAGGAGTCTAACCAGAGGAGTCTAACCAGAAGAGTCTCTAACCAGAGGAGTCTAACCAGAGGAGTCTAACCAGCAGAGTCTAACCAGAGCAGGAGTCTAACCAGAGGAGTCTAACCAGAAGAGTCTCTAACCAGAGGAGTCTAACCAGAGGAGGAGTCTAACCAGAGGAGGAGTCTAACCAGAGGAGTCTAACCAGAAGACAGGTTGCTGTCACAGCTCCAAGGGTCTTTGATTAATCTTACAGGTGTGGTTGGAATGTGGGAGGGGTTGCTAGGGGAATCATTCTCTTCTGCAGAAGCACTGATCTTTGCACCAGGGGCTAATCTTTGGTGCCAGCTGGGGCTGGGGTGGAAAGTTACTGTTCTGTTGGTGCCCAGGAACACAGGCCTTGAAACGTTCCAAGAGTGTAAATAGGTGTGACAAGGTGGGAGGGTCTGCCGTGATCATGCAGCTTAGTTTCTGACCTGTTTCTTTAACTAGCTGAATGGGTATATTTGTGAGGGTCATGAGGATCCCTTCCTCACAAAATCTATATGAGTTTTGAGGTGTTTTTTGTTTGTTTGTTTGTTTTTCTGCCATAAAGAAAAACTGCTATAGTCTAGTGGGTTTCAAGTAAGCATTTGGAGGACAGTAGGTGAGTCTTATCAAAGAAGGTAGGACTAGTGGTGGTGGCTCACATCTGTGATCCTAGCACTTTGGTAGGCCAAAGCCTCAGGAGGATTGCTTGAGGAAAGGAGTTAGAAACTAGCATGGGCAAGTTTTTTGTGACTCTGACTTTACAAACAAATAGAAAAATGAGCTGGCTGTGGTGACATGCACCTATAATCCCAGCTACTTTGGAATTTGAGGTTGGAGGATCGCTTGAGACCAAGAGTTTTAGGTTAAAGTGAGCTATGATGATGCCACTGATGCCTGGGTGACAGAGAGGAAATTTGCCTCAAAAGCAAAAACAAAACAAACAAACAAAAGAAAAACCCACAGGAAAAAAAAAAACACTAAAAACCATTAACAAAAAACCAGGTAGTAAGGACAGAGAAATCAGGTGTACATATAAGGTGGTATTTCTATTTGACTCTCAAAGAACAGTCAATAGAAAAAGGTGCATGCCTATGCTGATAGTAGAAAAAGTTGGGAATAGAGAATAAGGGATGATAGAGAAAACTATAGACTTTAGTATCAGAAGAATTTGAGCTAACAAATAGAGGATCAGGGTATTAATTCTGGCACTGTAAGATGATAAACCTGTTACTTCAATTTATTGAGACATTCATGCCAGGCATTGCACTAGATGGTATAGATAGAGCTATGAAGACCACATTTCCTTTGTCTGAGCTTGATGAAGAAGATATATTTTTTAGGCTGGGCAGAGTGGCTGTGCCTGTAATCCTAGCACTTTGGGAGGCCAAGGCAGGTAGATTGCCTGAGTTAATGGGTTTGAGACCAGCCTGAGCTAGAGTGAGACCCATTTTTAAAAAAAACCTGGGCCTTGTGGGAGGCGGCTATAGTCCCAGCTACTTGGGAGGCTGAGGCAAGAGAATCACTTGAGCCCAAGAATTTGAGGTTGCTGTGAGCTGTGATGCCAGCGCACTCTACCGAGGGGGACAAAATTAGATGTTTTCTCAGAAAAAAAAAAAAAAAAAGATATAGTTTAAAAATATGTTCATTATATAAAGTGATAATGCTATGGTTAAAAATAGGTCCCAGGTCATTATGGGAATATCGACAAGGAAAAGATTGTCTTTGCTTTGGGAAATCAGAAAAATCTTCCTTGTAAATGTTCAAGTCTGTGTCTAAAGTTGCCTGACAAATTATGGGGAATGCGTGTGAGGCATGTCAAGTTCCTTTGCAAATTGGTAACTATGAGTAGAATTTTTAAGCTTATTAAGTTTAGCTTGAGGAAAAAATAACTTTTTTACAGTAGAAAGAGCACAGACAAACGTGGGCAGAGTTACGACCTGTCTCAGAGTCAGGTTTGTCTGTTTGTAAATCACATAGTACAGACTTTCACTGCACTCAGTAAATGGCATTGCTCAACTTCCAAATTGTTAGAAAATTGGGATGTTGGTGTTTTCATCCTGTTATGGTATGGTGATAATGTATTTATATGTGTAGATGTAGATATAAGGGAAATTTGAGGGCAAATTTGAAGCAGTACTTTCTGGAGAGTATATTAATAAAAATTCTATTTAATTATAACAGTTACCATTCAAGGAATGGCAAAGAAACCTCTTAACTTACTACTTTAAAAAACATGTTCTTAGTAAAGATTTTGAAATTTATAGAAGAAAAGCACCTTACAGATCAATATGTGGACTAGTTTTGTCACTGTAATAGCTGAACATTAGTGTCTAGTGAAAAATTTTATAGGAAGGCCAAATGCAAAAAGAAAAAAAAAAAGTCAATTGGTTTCCAAATGAAAAAGTACTGCTTAGCACTAAAATGGTTTCTGTTTTAGGTAACATTTTTTTCAAAGAAATGTGGCAATACCCTAGTAAGGAATAACTAAGAATATGGGGAAATCTTGTCCTCTGAAAACAAACATTTTGCAGATTAAATGGCTCCAATGGAGGAAATAAGGGTTCTTTTGAGCTAAAATTCAAAGTTAGTTACATGCACCTGCTCGCTATGCCTCATGTACTCAGAAATAAAACAAAACCCACAGATAGAGAACACTGGGTTCCACTGACAACTCTATAACACTGAGTTACCTATGATAAAGGTAAGTTTCTTGTACTAGATAAATATGTAAGCTATTGAGAAAGACATTTTGATTATTCTGAATATATTTATTGAAACTTTAATATTTGATACATGCCAAATAATTTTCTATATGGCAAGGACACAATGGTGGTAGGCATATTATACATTCTAAAAATGGCTACACCAATAGCTCCCACTGCACACCCTTAAAATATGACTTTGACATTCTTTCTATAGAGAGGTGAGGTCCATATTCCATCTCTTTAAATCTGGACAAGATTGTGACTATGGTGAAAGCAAGGCTATGTAACTTGTGCAATCAGTTTATAAAAGGTAATATAGCTTCTTCCTGGATCTCCAGGAAAGCTTGTTCTTAGAATCAAATAATCCCATGAAAAAGCCCACATGTAGTGTAATTGAAAATTAGTCCCTCTTTGCCTGCCGTGTGCATGCCCAATGTGAGTCATCCCACTTATGAAACCACATAAAGCAGAAATAAGCTTTCCCCACTGAGGCTGCCTTCATTATAGATTGGTGAGTAAAATACGTGATTGTTCTTACATGATAACTTTATGTTTTGGGGATGGTTTGCTACACAGTTATCTGAAGCCATGAAAAATCATTTAGATTTGCCTCCTAAAGCTCGCAGAGAATGATGAATGAAATTAAGTGAGCAATTACAGTATAATGTGGAAATGATTCTAATAAAAGAATTGTATTAATGTATAGGTACATTTTAAGGATGGATTGCAGTGTTCAACAATAATAGCTTCCCTCACAAAAACACAGCAAAGGTGACATCTGGAGGATGAGTGAGAAATGGAAGCTGCATATTCAACAGATGGATAGACAGTATAGTGCGTCTTGCTAATGTGAGGTGGGGGGCTGACGATGGGGAGATGGGAGGGTGAAGCAGGGAAAGAGGCTCAGCGCCTGTGTCTCAAGCAGCTAAGGCGCCAGCCACATACACCTGAGCAGGCAGGTTCGAATCCAGCCTGGGCCCGCCAAACAATGACAACTACAATCAAAAAATAGCTGGGCGTTACGACAGGTGCCTATAGTCCCAGCTACTTGGGAGGCAGAGGCAGGAGAGTTGCTTGAGCCCAGGAATTGGAGGTTGCTGTGAGCTGTGATGCCACAGCACTCTATCCAAGGTGTCAGCTTGAGGCTCTGTCTCAAAAAAAAAAAAGAATAAGAAGAGAAAGAGAAGAAATGTGCAAAAACCAAATGACATCAGGTCAAGAAGTTTTAACCTTGTCCTGAAAGAGATGATTATCCAAGAAATTTTTTAATTATCTAAAAGCTAAAGACTCACAGGTGTGCATTTTAGGAAGGCTAAGGACAAAGGGAGGTAAAACTAGAGGTGAGCACATTAGTTAGGGAGTAATAATCATCCCCTTCGCTATCTGTGGAGTTTCTCATTTTGGTTAATGGCAACTCCATCTTTGTAGAGATCAGATCCATCTTTGTAGAGATCAGATCAGAAATGTTGGTGACACCTCTGTCTTCTTTTCCAGCCTCTTTCCAATCTATTTACAAATCTTACCTTATCAACTTTTACAGTGCATCTAGAACCTGACCACTTTTAACCATCTGAATTCCTGGCACCCTGGCCCAAATAATAATCTCTCACATGAATGCTTACAAAGCTTTCTGAATAATCTGTCCGCTTTTACTTTTGTCCCATTTACTACATGGTCTGTTTCCAACCCAGCAGGTAGAATGAACTTTTAAAAGCCAGGATCAGCGCACTACTCTGCTCAAATGCACGCACAGGCAGTGCCTCCAATTTTACTAGGAGTAACAGGCAGAGTTTGCAGACACAAACTAAACAGCTGCCATATAACCTGGCTCCCAGTTTTCTTTCCAACACTGTCACCAACTCTTGTCCCTGCCAAGCATTTTGTTCAAACCTAGTTAGGACACATAAACAGGATGAGGCATTCCAGCCTTGGGCTCTTGTTTTAGCTGTGGTTTCAACTCAGAAGGCCTTCCCAGCAACATCTGGAAGGCTAAGTTCCTCAGCTCCTTTAAGTCTTTAATCAAATGTCACCTATTTAAAACTGCAATCAACAGGCCCCTCATTTCCTATCCCATAAGCCCCCTTATGGTGCTCTATTTTTCTTTTGTTTAAAGCATGTAACACTTTGTAACATTTTACATAAAATTTATTTATTATGCCTGTGGTTAACTTTCTGCCTTCATTTCTCTCTGCATCCATTCCTGATAAAATGTAAGGAGGATCAATGAGAGCCAGAGTCATTTGTTCACTAAAAAGTTACCTGGGCAAGTAAATGACACATGTCAGGCCTTCAAGCATTTGTTGAATTAATGAATTCATGAATTAATGAATTAATGAATGAAGACAAGAGTAGAGAAACCTCTCTCATTCTTTTCACAACATACTTTATTATTTAACATAACTTTCAAATTGTCCTTTTCTCTCCTGAAATTTTACAATTGTGTTGTTTTCTTGCTTCTCCCCCACTTGAATGTTACTGGAATTTAATCAACTATCAAAGCCATCTTGACCTTTGGGGCAAGAACAAATACAAGAGAGAATATCTGAAATACTAATACTTGTGTTATACTTCTGAGTAAAATAGGATGACCCTCCAAAAGGCATAAAAAATTTAAATGGTTTATTCAAGGCAACTATTTCAATCAATATGAAGAATAATTAGTACTTTAAAGGGCAAGATTTAAACTCAAAATATTTCAGGAAATAGATAGGATGATGTAAATGAAATTAAGTAGAAATAAGTCTTGAGTTGGAAAAATACTAGCTACATATGTAGCAAATTAATAAATGGTCGTTCCCTCTGAGATATCATAGCTGTATTTGGGTCTCGCTGTCCTATGTCTGAATTCCACTATAGACTCTCATGTGACCCTCTCCGGCACATGTCTATAAGGAGAAGTTCCCTCAGTCTCTTTTCAGAATCATGTGACAGTTTGTACTCATCTCACACTTCAAATAATAATTTCACTTTTATTTCTGTTGAGTGTCTATTGCATGTGTCTCATACATGTGCTAAGCCTGAGAAAGTAATAAGAAACAAAGCACATATGATTTGGTTGCTCATGTAAGTTACATCATTGTAGGTCTTCCAATAATCAATGGAAGCACTGATGAAGAACAACACCAAAAAGGGTAAAATTCATAAAATCTGTTTTGAGATTACACAAGTGGTAGAATATTTATACCAATAAGCACAACTAGATTAATACTCCTTTGTCAGATTAGAAAACATATTTCCTTTATAAATCTCAAAGGAAGAGAAACCTCTGGTATACTCAACTCATCACTGAGGGTGAATTGAATATTAATATATCAATAACTTATAAATATGATACAGTAATAATATTGAAGAAAAATATCAGCTTCCCATTTGGCAAGGTACTTTTGCATAATTATCTTATTTGATCCTGATTTTAAAAAATGGAGAAGAGATTTATTTGCAGAGAATCTGATGCTAAGAGAGGTTAAATAACTTGCTTAAGCTCACGGAGCTAGTACTTACGTACTCTGGTTTTCTTAGTCCTTTCCATATATCACATTGCTTTTCCTTTTCATTCTGCAATGAAAGCTGAACTAAGGGCTGATACTGGATAAATTATATTTACAACTTCAATATAATATAAATTGTACTAATAAATTAATTCAATATCATATAAATTCAATATTATGTAAACTTTAAAACTTACAGTGACAATATTTTATATGGTTTATAATCCTACTATCTTGAGTTCTCTTTGGCTCTCAGTTAACCTGCGACTTCATGTTCTCTTTAACAAATATTTTAAGCAACATTGATCTATTTCAGGTGGCGAACATTCCAGAACTCCTAGTGGGTCACTATAGTAACCCCCTAAGGCCAACTGACATGCATTGTGACCTAAAAATATCTTCAAGCCCTAGTTAGTGCTATTGACAGATAATAAAATAGCTCTAGAATATTGGTTCTTTCTCCTTTGTCTTTTAAAAAAGAGGTATAATTCATACACACTAAAATTTATTCCTTTAAAATGTACAGTTCAGTGGTCTTTAGTATATTCATAAATTGTGTAACCAGCACCACTAATTGCAGAATACAGTCATCACCTCAAGGAGAACCCCTGCCCCCTTTAGCAGACACCACCATTTCTCTCTTCCCAACCCCCTAGGAACTACTACTCTATTTCTCTATCTACAGATTTATCTATTCTCTACATTTTATATAAATAAAATCATCCAATCTATCCAGTTTCTTCCACTATTATACAAGGTTTTCAGTATGTATCCATGTTGCAGAATGGATCAGTACTTTTTTTAAAATAATGGATTAATCTTCCATTATATGTATAGAACACATTTTGTTTATTCATTCATCAGTTGATAGATATTCAGTTTATTTCCATATTTTGGCTATGAATAATGCTGCTGTGCACATGTTCCTTATGCACTTGAGAAGAATGTGTATTCTGCTGTTGTGGGTGCAATATTCCTTATGTGCCTATTAGGTCTAGTGGTTTACAGTGTTGAAATCTTCTATTTCCCTGCTTTCTACTGTCTAGTTGGTCTAGCTATTATTGAAAGTGTGATATTGAAGTCTTCATCTATTAATTTTTAGTTTTCTCTTCTTTCAATATTTCCAATATTGCTTCATGTAGTACATATTTTGGGGCAAGGTGCACATGTCTTTATAGTTGGTATAAATTATCAGTGCATTGACTATTTCATACTTATAAAATACCTTTCTTTATTAATAACTTTTGTCTCATAGTCTATTTTGTCTGATATTAATCCAGGTACTCCAGCTCTCTTTTGGTTGTCTTTACATAGAAGAAGAAAAATAATTCCTTTTTCAATTATTTTAGTTTAATAGTCTGTGTCTTTGAATCTTAAGTGTTTTCCTTGTACACAGCATGAGAAAATATGGAGCATGTTGTTTACTTTTTCCATATAGCCAGTCTCTGCTTTGTTACTGGGTAGTTTAACCCAATTATATTTAAAGCCATTGATGATTAGGTAAGATTGGTTAAAATAGATTAGTTAAAATTTTAACATTAGTTAAAAAGATTAAAATAATATTTTATTATTTGTCTCATGTATTTTTTTGTTCCTCACATCTTCCTTTACTGCTCAGTTTTGTATCCTAAATGCTTTCCACTATACAATTTTAATTACTTTATCATTTCTTTTACTGTATTTTAAAATTTATTTTTGTGGTGGTTGCCCTGGGAATTACCATCAGTATATTTATTTATAATAATGTGACTTTGATTAATAGTAACTTAGTTTGGATAATATATAAAAACTCTCCTCCTATATAACCTTATTTTACTGCTCCCTCTGATGTTGTTTCGTTTTTTCATGAATTATGTATATTTATACATTGTTTTCCAATCAACAAGACAAGGGTGCCCACTGTCACCACTTCTATTCAACGTAGCCTAGGAAGTCTTAGCCAGAGAAATCAAGGAAGTGAAAGAAATAAAGGTTATCCAAGTTGGGAAAGAGGATGTCAGATTATCACTTTTTGGTGCCAAATAATTTTGTGTCTAGGAAACCCCAAAGATTCCACAAAAAGACTCCTGGAACTGATAAATAAATCAGGTTACAAAATCAATATACACACAAATAAGTAGCATTCCCATACACCAATGATAGTTGACCTGAGAGTAAAATTAAAGAGTCAATATCATTCGAAATAGCGACAAAGCAAATAAAATACCTAGGGATATACTTAAGCAAGGAGGTGAAAGATCTCTACAAAAAGTGCTATGAAACACTCAGAAAAAAAATTTCAGATGATACAAGTAAATGGAAAAACATACCATGCTCATGGATCAGTAGAATTCACATTGTTAAAATGTGTATACTACCAAAGTGATTTACCGATTTAATGAAATTCACATCAAATTGTCAAGGTCATAATTCACAGATCTAGACAAAGTAAGTCTACACTTCATTTGGAACCAGAAATTGGAGTCCAAATAGGCAAAACAATCTTAAGCAAAAAGAATACACCTGGAGGCATCGTATTCCCAGAATTCTAACTCTACTACAAGGCTATCATAACCATAACAGTATGATATTGGCACAAAGAATAGTGACATAGCGCGGTGCCTGTGGCTCAACGGAGTAGGGCGCCAGCCCCATATGGAGGTTTGGGTTCAAATCCAGCCCTGGACAAAAAAAAAAAAAAAAAGCCAGAGTAGTGACATAGAGAAATGGAATAGAAAAGAGAATCCGGATATAAAACAATCTATATATAGCCCACTAACTAATCTCTGACAAAGCAGACAACAATATACACTGGACAAAAGCCCTATTCAGTAAGTGATGCTTGGACAATTGAAATACCACATACAGAAGAATGAAAGAGGATTGGCATCTCTTATCACTCACAAAAATTAATTCAAGATAGACTGTATCATACAACTGTCTCTTAAGTAATGTAAGACCAAAAAGAGACATTAAATAATAGAGGAGAAGAAATACCTTTGTATCCTATTTTACTTATTTATTTATGACACAGAGTCTCATTCTGTTGCCCTGGGTTGAGTGAAATGAAGTCATAGCTCACAGTAACCTCAATCTCTTGCGATCAATCCATATTCCTACCTCAGCCTCCTAAGTAGCTGGGACTACAGGCACCCACCACAATGCCTGGCTAGTTTTTCTAGATTTAGTATAGATAGGGTCTTGCTCTTGCTCAGGCTGGTCTTGAACTCATGAACTCAAGCAATCCACCTGCCTTGGCCTCCTATATCCTATTTTATATGTACCTATGTAGTTGACTTTACTGGTAATTTTTATTTCTTTGTGTGGATATGAGTCCCTGTCTAATGTCCTTCATTTCAGCTTAGAGGACTATGTCTAGTATTATTTGTAAGGCAAGTCTTAAAGTAGAAAATTTTCTCAGTTATGTTTATCGGGAAATATTTTAATTTGTTTTACATTTTTGAAAGGTTGTTTTGCTTGACAGTCTTTTTTCCCTTCAAATATGTCATGCTACTGGCTTCTGGTCTCCATGGTGTCTGATGAAAAACCATCTGCTTATGTTATTTATGTTACCTCAGATATGATGTGTCATTTCTCTCGCTGGTTTCATGATTGTCTAATTGTCGTTGACTTTCCAAAATTTGTTATGATGTGTCAAGCTGAGACTCTCTTTGAGTTTACCTTGCTTAGAGTTTGTTAAGCTTATTAGATATATACATTCATTTTTTAAAATCAAATTTGGAAAATTTTAGCCATTATTTATTTAAATACTCTTTCTGAAATTTTCTTTCTCTCCTCTCATTTTGGGATTCCCATTATCTGTGTTTTGGTACACTTGATGATGTCATGCGAGTCTCTAATGCTTCATTTTTCTTCATTCTGTTTTCTTTCTATTCTTCAGCATAGATAATATCAATTGACACTTGTTTATGCCTAATTAAATCTGTTGTTCATCTTCTATAGTGAGTTTTTATTTTATTAGACTTTAACTCAAGCATATTTTTACTTCCTTTTTATAATCCTTCTTTATTAATATTCTTAGTGAGACACCATTCTTATATATGTTTTAAGTTCCTTACACACAGTTTTTTTAGTTTTTTGATCATATTTAAAATGTCTGATTTGAAGTTTTTGTCTAATGATTTCATGGTCCAGGATTTATCAAGGACATTCTCTATTCACTGGGGGGGGAGGGTGTTTCCATACTTCCTCATTTCTTTGCATGTTCAATACGTTTTTGGTGAAAACTGGGCTTTCATATAATATAACTCAGAAAATCAGATTTTCTCTCTTCCTCAGGACTTTTCGTTGTTGCTGATTGTTGGGACAATTTTTTTTTGGTGATTTTCATAACTAATTCTGTAAATAGCATCTTTGTTGTATGTTGCCGTTAAGTATGTAAGCACCTTAGTAGGGTTAGCTAATGATTAATTAGATCATTAGATTGGCTAAGAATCTCTTTAAATATCTAGAACCAATGAATCTTCCATTTTTCTCTCTAGAGGTCTTGTGCATTTGCTGTGGCCTGTTTTCTACACTCAAGTCAGTAAATTTATCATTTTTTTCCTGAGACTTAATATCCTTGATTGCAGATGATCAAGATCAATCAAAGTTAACAGCTTAGAACCTTCTCCAGTATTTTCTGAGCATGCACACACTCATGTATGTGACTTTCTGCAGTCCCAGGAGTATACTGGAGCTTTGCAAAGCTCCTAGGGAAATCTCATTTCATCATTTTTTCTTTTATATCTTTCTGACTAGTTTGTTGTTTGCTCCAACTATCATCTGTTGCCACAGGCAGCAGTGATGCTAAAACATTTCACAAATAATGCCTGGGGAACTTTTAGCATAGGACAAGTTTTAGATGAGGTCAAATAAAGATGAGCCTTTTCAGTCAGTGGGTCTTCTAGAGAACCACTCCTTCTGGGCATGAAACCTTGAAAGAGTTCCATCCCTGTTCTGATCACTCTAGTACTGGGTATGCTGGCTACTATTGTTTTAAGGCTGTTGCCATGCTAGGGAGTAGAGGACATGGGACCTGAGTAACTGAAAATGCCACAAAGCTCACTGTCTTTACTGAGATTCAGCTGTTTTTGTTCGCCAAATACTCCTCATTCTTTGGATTGTTGCAAACCTTTGATTGATTTTCAGAGTTCTAGAAAAGTTGATTGTGATGATTTTTCCAGTTATTCTATTGCTTTTATGGAGGAGAAACATTTCAAACGTCCTTACACCACCCTTCATTTTCACTGCCGTCCCCTTTTAGAATATTGGTTCTTAAACTATTTCTGTGGGTGGTGGCATTAATACTCTCAGATCTTTTTGTAGTTCTCGTAAAATCTATTGATGAAAATGTGAGAAAAATCTACATATGCATTTATACCATTTCAAACAACATTCTACTTGGTTTCTTAACATGCTCAGGTCCTACCACAAATGCCTCACCCTAAAATTCTGAAGTTAACAAACCCAGTTTTAGAGACTCCTCTTCTTTAACAAATAAAGCTCCAAACCCAAGTATAAAGAACTCAAGGACATATCATACTGAGAAATAGCCTAGTAGCATATTTAATTATAAGTTTGATAAGTAAAGTTGATTGTAGTGCTCATCAATTATCTTACCCAGCAAAATTATACAGGTTGAATAACCCTTTTATGAAATGCTAGGGAGCAGAAGAGTCCCAAATTTCAAGATTTTGGTATTTTGGAATATTTACATATACCTAATGAGATATCTTGGGGATAGGACCTAAGTTTGTATATCAAATCCATTTATGTTTTCTATATACCTTATACACATAGCCTAAAGGTAATTTTGTTCAATATTTTCAAATAATATATGAGATAAGTCACATGAAGTCAGGTGCATAAGTTTCCACTTGTGGTGTCTTAGTAATCAAAATTTTTGAAATTTTTGGCATTTTGGAATTCAGATTTTCATATTAGAAATACTCACTTGTATCCCATAAAATTTCTGTGAGGATAACAAGGAAAAATGAATGTAATATAGGTTGGTATAGCAGCAATACTTAATAAATAATTCAGATATTCTAATCATTAATAATAGTATTGTCTTCTCTTTTTTATTCATTCATGTCTTCCCTGAGAAGGTTCTCTGTAGAATACTACATTTATCCTCATTTTCTTAGGGTCTTTTGGAAACATATGTTTCACTGCAATACTAACACTTTTGGAGGAGGTATTTGAATACTTATTATGACTTTAAAGCAAGAAGAATTGTTTAACATTTAAGATGTGGCCTCAATTGGAAAGTCAAATAAAAATGTAAATACATAACATCTCTTATATTAGTGCAGATCTAATAAGTAGAAATACAGTAAAATGAAAAGAGAAGAATGATGAGTGATGTGACAAAATACTATACAACTGGAGGAAATGTACAAATGTGATTTCTATAAAGTTTTTCTTTGAATTACCTCATTTTCTCATATTTTTTTTAGGTAAATGCAGAGCAATCTTATTACGTAAAGTACATTTCCATTAAAACATCTTGTGAGACTTTAATGATAGTACGAAAATTTTTCCACTGCAAAGAACTAGATAAGTTGAAAGGAAGTAATATATATTAAAAATTAAAACATCAAGCTAAATTTATGCTTTTAAAAACTATGCCTTCACAAGTTTACTCATCACAGTGGCTGTCAGGGCTTAGGTATTAAAAAGATGAATCTTTATGTATGACTGAGAATGGGACTCATCTTAAAATGAAGTAAGTCCAAAGCCAAGTATAAGTAGAGTGTGAAATATTTACCCTGTTTATGATGATGCGCTGGTATTACACTCAGAGCTCAAGACATTGAACCTCATAGAATGTGGGAAAATGCTTGAAATGTAGCTTTCTCTTACTAATACTGTATGTGCTTCAAAATGTTAATAAGACTACAGGATACAGGAGTTGAGGGAATGAAATCTTATGCAATTCTTCTGCACTTAGGTCTTCTCTGTAGTTCTTACAGTCCAGGATTAGTCTATTGAGAGATCTCTCATGTGAAGTCAACAGTTACCAGGCAGCTAAGGTGGTGGATCAAACCATATAGATCAAGATTCCTCTAGTTTCCAAGGTCAATTTTTCAAAAAATTCAAATTCAACCATGAACGACTTATCACAGTAACAATAAAATTTTATGTCATAAATTCCTAAGAATTTCAGGAATGCCAGAAAGATTTCATGTGTAAATGCCTTTATCTTTGTCTAGCAAGAGAACTTTTGTTATTATATTCAAATCTCTAATTTTTTTTAATATATTGTACTTTCTGATGTTTTCTTATTTGTTTCCTAATGACAAACACTGGGATCGAAGTGCAAAAAAGACTATAATTCACATTTCTTTTGGTTTAGATTACTTCAAACTTTAGATTTTAATTCAGCATTTAGGAAAACGAGGACACTGTTAAAATACAAAGCAGGTTCAATTAAGACATATAGATTTTAGGATTGTAAAAAATATTCCTGATTTCTTCAGTAATATGTGATTTAGAGAATTTCAATTTTTTTCCCCCTAAGTTGAACCCACATTGATGGTGGGCTAGTCCAGAATGCATTTGGAAAGGTCATTTAGGTGGTTTTATGATTAAACCATCCCAGGTAGCAGGAAATTTTGCTCTGCCTTTGATTTAGCAGCTGTGTTCCAGCTGGGTCTGTTTGTTGCAAATGAAAATGGCTTTTTAAATTTATATTCTCTGCATGACTAAGCTTGGCATCAGATGCTGCTTCTGGACAGTGGCAGAGATAAGCCCCAAAGAGTGTCAGATTGAAACTCTGGATCTTGGTGGTGGAGACAGCATCATCAACCATGATTGTGTATTTCTATTAAGACTGATGGATGTGACCAATGGATCTTCCAAAAGTGAATCACTTCCAGTCATTGAATGTTCTTATAATGCGATTGAGATGAATTCCCCAGGATGTGTCTATGGAGCATAATGAACTGTGAAATATACAAGAATAGAGGTTATGGAAAAATAGGACACTTGTTGACCTGAATGATGATATTCCTGTGCTTCAGGACATAGGCTTGTGGAAGTACAAATCATTTCTCCAATAGCTGCCATCAGCCATCCCAGCCTGGAATGATACCTTTATATTTCTTGCTTATAGAGCTGTTTTTCTTCACAGTTCACTCTCTCTTCGCCTTCTTTATTGAAATCAGTGGGTCGCGCACTTTCCACTGGAAAAGTCTCTGCAGTGTGCACATCAATTTACTGAAAGTCCACAAAGGCCTATCAGCATAAAAAGGCTAATTAAGGTTAGAAAATGCATTGTTTTCTGTAAGCAATATTTTTAATTAATGTCTATGAAAGACAGCGGGGGTGAGGCTACAAAACAAGGAACGAAAATATAAACAGGCACTTTGACTTTCCTAAAATATTTTAAATTATTATTTTTTATTATTTTCTAAATATCTATGAAAAATCAGTTATACAACTTAAAGGTGAGTTTTCTCCATTTTGGAGATGACATTATTAACTTGGATCCCATGGATGTCTAGTACATTCTTAAAGCCATTAATATTGCTAAAAAAATACATCTTGTGCATTTCTCTGGGGAGAAGGTTATTTAGTTTTTGTTTGTTTAGTTTGCATTATTTCCAAGATCCTCAACCAGAAATGGTTGAGAATTCTAGCTATGAGGCATATTTTTCTCTAACTTTTTGGTAACATTTTAAATAAAATAAAGTATGTCCAATTTGAAGTTTGTCATTCCCCCACTGTCTAGCACTGCGTAGTTACAGTGTGGCACAGGAGAAAAAAACCTTTTCAGTCATTTGTGCACTGGTTTAAAAAATTTTTATCATTCATTATGCTGCCTTGCATTATTTAGTGAAATTCTGAGTATTGAATATACCTATTTGAAATAATGTAAGATGTAATTCAGTGTAGTCTCAATGAATTAAGCAGGCACTGTGTTCTTGAGCAGGAATTCTTGGATTATTTACCAAAGTACTGTTTTTTCCTTTTTTCATTATTGGTATCACAGACATTGACAATTGGTTGGTTAGGATTGAAAATACAGTAATTTCAGAAAAAAAACCTAGGGTTTATTGGAAATAGAAACAAGTTAAAACATTAAAAAGAGATAAAATTATGTGTCATGTGACCATGTTTCTGTGCATTTAATTTTCAGCATTGAGATAAAACTCTTAGAGGCATGAGCTCATTTTTCCTGGCTTAACCCAGGCAAATACAATTAGTACTAACAGTTTAACTTTCTATTCTGTTTGCATTAATGAAATTCCAGCATAAGACCCTGTTTACACTTAACACCTGCATATTTTAGTTAAGACTCTCAAAATGTCATTTTTTATGTTGGTCTTTAACACTCTTTATAACTTTCACCAAAATTTGTTCTATCCATACATACAAAATATGAGAAAATAGTAAATTATTTAGTCAAATTTCTCTCTTCCCCTCTCCACTCCTCCAGCCTTTTGAGAGGTGTCAATAAGAAAATTCCACGTATGTTAGAGTTAATTATTTTAGCTTTGTTTAGTCTTCCTGGCATTAGTCATTTATATTTTTCACCATTTAACATAAGAAACAATCACTTGCTCAAGTCTACACCAATTGTGAATGGTTGAGCCAGCTGGACTCACGACACACTACGAACTCAACTATGACATCATACAGCGGAGGCTAACTACTCCTGGATTCCATGTTTGTGAACTCACCTACCTCGTAAAATTAAGCGGTTAATTTATTTATGTATTTATGTTTAGAAACAGGGTTTTTCCTTTTCTCCTAGGCTGGAGTGCAGTGGTACAATCATAGCTCTTGCCTCAGTTTCCCCAGTAGCTGGGATACAGGTATGCACTACCATAGCCAGCTAATTTTTTTCTTCATTATTTTAGAGACGGGGTCTTGCCATGTTGCCCAGACTGCTCTTTGCCAGGAACTAGCTTAGTAAATTTATTAGAAAACCCAGGAGCAGATCGGCACAGGATGGAAAAGAGAGACAAAAAATAGCAGGTTCAGGAGGACCTTTGAAAAGACAACCTCGGCTTTATTGCACAGCTTTTATATACAGTAGCTTGAAGGCATCATTTTGTCATAATTGCATAACTTGATTAAAAACAGCCTAAGAGCAGAATAGCATTCTCAGCAGTCTGTGCTGATCAAAATGGCATGTCTCCGTTCTAATCTGGTTCAGGAGCCAGTCGTAACAGGAAACAGCTGGGGCCAGAGTGCATTTGGTCCTTGACTCAAACACAGTTCCTCAAAACTGGGGTCTGCGCCTCCCAGGAGGTCAGCTACCAACAGTTCTTGAACTCCTGGCCTCAAGCTGTTTTCACTGTTTTCCCAGTAGCTGGGATTGTCGGGACAAGCCACTATACCCTGCTAAAATTTATTTGTAACCCCCAAATTAATACTTAGTGCACTTTTGTGGCCATTTGAAGATGTACGTAGAGAGACAACAAATTTGAGTCACCCAGTGTGCCTGTTCCCAGCTGTGGATGAACAAAGTGATGTCCCGATAGAAGGAATGGTGGGGAAAAAATCATGGAGAAGCAATGCTGTGTTGTGCTTATGTGTTTCCTTTCCTCGTTAGCAGGTTGTTAACTATGACTACTGTGAAACTTACAGTGAGTTTAAAGTCTGGCTTTAACACATTTGATATTTGTTTCCTTTCAACCAGAGACACCATCTTCCAGTATTTCACCAAAATGACAAACACAAAGGGAAAGGAGAGAAGCTCCCGATACACGTTCTCTAGGCCTTTTAGACCACACAGAGTTGCTCCTTTGGCCACATTTATGTGAGTCTACAAGAGGGGTGACACTGGAGACATCAAGGAAATGGATACTGTTCAAAAAGGCGTGCCACACAGACGTCATCATGGCAAAACTGGAAGAGTCTACGTGTCACCCAGCATGCTATTGATGTTGTTCTAAACAAACAAGTGAAGGACAAGATTCTTGCCAAGAGGGTTAATGTTCATATTGAGCATATTAAGCACTCTAAGAGCTGAGATAGCTTTCTGAAAAGCATGATGGAAAATAATAAGGAAAAGAAGGAAGCTAAAGAGAAAGAGACCTGGGTTCAACTGAGGCACCAGCCTGCTCCACCTGGACAAGCCCACTTTGTGAGAACCAACGGAAAGGAGTCCGAGTTCCTGGAACCCATTCCCTATGAATTCATGGCATAACAGGCGGACAACATAGCACACAGGAGAACCAAGAGAACCAGTTGAGCGGAGTATAAGGTGCTGGGACCTGTCCCCCAGGGAGTCATAGCATAACAGGTGTACAGTGTAGCACCCAGGAGAACCAAGAGAACCAGACCAACAGGAGCATAAGGTGCTGGGACCGATTCCCCAAGAATTCATGGCATAACAAGCACATCAAACTTTGTCACATTCATTGGAAAGGCACCTCCCAGAGCTGCTGGAGCCTTTTCGCTATTAATTCATGGCATAAGGTATTAAAAATAAAAGGATACTGTAAAAAAAAAATACAATATTTGATATTTGTTTCATTCTATTGTTCTCCTCTGGTTGCAATGCTTTCACTTATGGTTATTTCCCCACAGATATGATTTGCAAGCATTTCCCCTTGACCTTGGCAAGAACCGGTCATTAGTATCCTACTTTTCCACTATTTCTCAGAGAGGTTTTTGGCACATCTATCAGCGAGACTCAGCAGTTCCCCCCTTTGATGCTGTTAAAACATTTGTCCACATCTCTGTCAAAGCACTTGGCAAACTGTATCATCCCCATCCCCACATATATCCTTCTCTATTGCTAACGCCTATAGGTCTGTAAAATTATCTCCCTATTTTTGCATTCTTAACATTTAACAGAGAAGTCAGCACATGGTAGCTTTTCAAAAACATAATTGTTGAGGGAATTAATATTATAATTATTACAATTTTTAATGTTTCAATTTCTTTATACCTACAAAACTTATTGCATTCATAAAGCACCACACTGTTTCATTTTTCTTACCAGTTTATCAGTGATTTATGACTTTTATTACATTTGGGCTAGTTATTCCACTTTTTTTGTTTTTTTTTGTAGAGACAGAGTCTCACTTTATCGCCCTGGGTAGAGTGCCGTGGCGTCACACTGCTCACAGCAACCTCCAGCTCTTGGGCTTAAGCGATCCTCTTGCCTCAGCCTCCCTAGGAGCTGGGACTACAGGCGCCCGCCACAGCGCCCGGCTATATATTTTTTTTTTGTT
>CAUYON010192462.1:0-26774 GCA_963573935.1 Arctocebus calabarensis
GAAACAAGGAGTTGATTTTTTGAAAAAATAAATAAAATAGATGAACCTTTGGCCAGACTAACTAGTAAAATCTCTATTAACCTCAATCAGAAATGATAAAGGGGAAATTACAACTGATGCCACAGAGATACAAGAGATCATCTCTGAATACTACCAGAAACTCTATACCCAGAAATTTGACAACATGAAGGAAATGGATTAGTATTTGGAACCACACTCTCTCCCTAGACTTAGCCAGGAAGAAATACAGCTCCTGAACAGACTAATTTCAAGCACTGAGATTACAGAAAAAATGAAAAATCTTCCAACCAAAAAACGCCATAGTCTGGATGGCTTCACACCAGACTTCTATCAAATCTTTAAGAAAGAGCTTATTCCAGTACTGCAGAAATTATTCCAAAAATTAAGGAGGAAGGAATCTTCCCCCAACACATTCTATGAAGCAAACATCACCCTGATACCAAAACCAGGAAAAGACCCAACTAAAAAGGAGAATTTCAGACCAATTTCACTCATGAATATAGATGCAAAAATTCTCATCAAAATCCTAGCCAATAGATTACAACTTATCATTAAAAAAGTCATACATCATGATCAAGTAGGTTTCATCCCAGGGTTGCAAGGCTGGTTTAACATATGCAAGGCCATAAACATTATCCACCATATTAACAGAAGCAAAAACAGAGATCATATGATCCTCTCAATAGATGCAGAAAAAGCATTCGATAAAATACAGCATCCTTTTCTAATTAGAACACTGAAGAGTATAGGCGTATGTGGCACATTTCTGAAACTGATCAAAGCTATCTATGAGAAACCCACAGCTAATACTTTACTGAATGGAGTAAAACTGAAAGCTTTTCCTCTTAAAACTGGTACCAGACAAGGTTGTCCTCTGTCATCATTACTATTCAATATAGTGCTCGAAGTTCTAACCAATACAATTATGCAAGACGAGGAAATAAAGGACATCCAAATGGGAGCAGAGGGGGTCAAACTCTCCTTCTTTGCTGATGACATGATATTACACTTAGAGAACCCCAAAAACTCAACCACAAGACTCCTGGAAGTCATCAAAAAATACAGTAATGTCTCAGGATATAAAATCAATGTTCACAAGTCAGTAGCCTTTGTATATGGCAATAACAGTCAAGATGAAAGGCTAATGGACACAACTCCCTTCACCATAGCTTCAAAGAAAATGAAATACTAGGTATATACCTAACAAAGGAGGTGAAGGACCTCTATAAAGAAAATTCTGAAATCCTAAGAAAGGAAATAGCAGAGGATATTAACAAGTGGAGGAACATACCATGCTGGGAAGAATCAACATTGTTAAAATGTCTATACTTCTCAAAGCAATCTACCTATTCAATGCCATCCCTATTAAGATATCAACATCATACTTTCAATATTTGGAAAAAATGATTCTGCATTTTTTGTGAAACCAGAAAAAAACCCATATAGCTGAGACAGTTCTTAGTAATAAAAACAAAGCTGGGGGAGAGCAGAGAGAGAAAGAATGAGGGAGGGGTAGGGAAAGGAAGAGCAGAGAGAGGGAAGGAGCAAGGGGGGTGGGGTCTTGGCTTTTGGGGGCAAAACACGATTAAGAGGGACTTTACCTAACAAATGCAATCAGTGTAACCTGGTTTCTTGTACCCTCAATGAATCCCCAACAACAACAACAACAAAAGCTATTGGAAAAAAAAATATTTCTGTACAAGAATTGGTATTAGAGTATTTGCTTGTAATAGTAAAACAAAACCAACCAGCCAACCAAACAAAAAACTAGAAAGAACTTAAATGTCCATTAATAGGGAAGCGATTCAGATATTTCACCATTGTTAAAAGAAAGGGGAACAGCCATTAATGCTTGTCTGGCCACTTGTCTGTATATTCTTACTTAAACAAGATGCTTAAGCATTGCTATATTGATATTGCTGTCAATATGAATATATTTTATATCTCTAAAATCATAGAGAAGAAATAGAAAGGACAAAAACAAAACTCAATTCCCATTGAGAATGGGAATGAAAGAGCCTGAGCTGGGGGAGTCTGGGTTTTACTCACCACACTTACAAACATGCAGAGAAACATTCACAGAATGCCTGCCTGCATGGTATATTGCAGAGGGGGATGGGTGGGATTTGCATTTAAACACCTTTGACAAGTGTTAGAATATAAAAAGAGTTGCATCCATTTGAATAGTAGAATTTAAAACAAGATTTTGATTATTTCTTTAATCCAGAAGATAAAAGCAAAGAAATCATGATCATATTCTTAAAGACAGGTAAACATAAAACTATGACAGAATTGAGGTCAACCATACCATTTGGGGCTGATAAACTTCCACTTATAAGGGAATCATACAGGGCAGTGCCTGTGGCTCAAAGGAGTAGGGCGCCAGCCCCATATGCCTGAGGTGGTGGGTTCAAACCCAAGCCTGGCCAAAAAACTGCCAAAAAAAAAAAAAAAAAAAAAAGAAAGAAGGAAAAAAGGGAATTATACAGATATTCAATAATAAATTAAACCTCCTGAAGTAGTTTTAAAAACAAATACAGCAAATGAAATTACATATCCATTATACATGCATATATCAAAAGACTAAAATGAACATAAAGAGGTTATTAATCAAATGTAGACAAAACAGTCAAAAGAATACATTAAAATCGCATTTGTAACTATTGAGAGAATTCAAGCTTTAAATTTACCAACAGATGACATAATGAATAATTTTATATTGATATTGTCTATAAAGATACATTCAGAGTGAAAATGTGGAAGAACCTTGTGTCTAAATGTTAAGTGTTAAGCAAAGGGAAATTGCTTATATCTTTTTTAGGAGACTTCAATATATCCCAACCAATGAATGTTAGATTGGGCACAGAGAAATTTAAATTACACAGTTAGAATAATATGATTGAAAAAAATAGTGTACACATATCACCTGTTTTAAAAATCAAATAGATACATTGTATTTAATCAGCCATGAAACATTTATAAAAATGGATTGCACATAAGGCTACCAAGTAAACCCCTAGAGTATCTAAAGTAAAATGCTTTGTACTTCATATATTATCACATAGTAATAGATTAGAATATTTTTGAATTCCCTCACATTTTCCTCAACTGGTTCTTCCTTTCTAGTTCTTAACTACAAAACCTTTCATCCTGCTAATGCGCATTAGGTCCTCGGAATTCTGCAGTATGAAATTTATTTTCTCTATTCTGGAGGATAGACAGTAATCACCAATCCTTATGCTAAGACTGGACCCTAGTTTATCAGGATAGAGATGATGATAGGAGATTAGGCCAAATTTTGCAGAGGCCCAGCTTCATCTTGAGAGATTCTTGACTCACATAAGCCTCTGCAAGGTCTCCAAAGAAAGGAAACTTTGGGGGAGAAAGAGTTGTTTCTGGTGACCTGTGGCTTTCAAAGGAATTAACCAAGTGTCCCACTCCCAGATATCAGGATCCCATCCTTTTACTATCAGGGACCTACCTTTAACATAGACAACCTCGTAAGGCCCTGCATTGCCTGTTTGCAGCTTTATCAGTCTCTTGCAAATAAGATCCTTGGTTTGATTTTCAGCAGCATCTGCCCTACAGCTGGAAGGTGTAAGGAATTCCCAAAACCCTGTCACAGAGACCAGCTAGCTCTTGTAGTATGCCACACATGGATAGTTAGTTGACCCAAGCCTGCCATTTTGTTAGTTGACCCAGGTCTGCCGTTTTCTTTGTGAAAGGATTTCAAAGCAATTAAGAAAACTAAACCAAGATGTTAATCCCCATGCATCTACAAAGACAAGGCTGTAAATTTGTTTTGTTTTACTGCCAATAGCATGCATTCCAAACGCCATTCTTTTTCAGTGACTAGATTTTTACCCTAATGTTTTACCTTTGTAACCTAGATGTCAGCTGGAACCTTTCTATACTGTGGTTCTTGGTATCTTCATGATTGGCTCAAACACTAAAGATTCCATGCTCCAGGGAAGTTCTAAATCTGTTTGAGAGTTCCTGAAATGCCTGGCATGCTCATATTGTCACAGTCATTGCTGCCCATGAGTGATGTCTGCATGTTACTGTAAAGCACTGTGGTGACACAGATGTGATGCTGTTGGGTTTCCCATTATCCCTGATTTCTTTCTTTGTCCTGACCAGGAAAGAGAGAGTATGTTGCTCTGTGATCCAGTCACCTGCATATTTTCTGCTGCAGGCTTGAACCCAAGCAGGGCACTTGAACCTTCCTAGGCAGTGATAAAGTCGTTTAGGTGGTTGTTTAAAACAATGAATGATCTACTCATCTATAAGTGAAATATGTTTGTAATTTCCCTTTATAATAATATATTTTCTCCAATTTCAATATCACGTGTATCCAGATTAAGTAGAATGATTTTGAAATATTTCTTCTTTTTCTATTGTCTATAAGATTTGGCATGATCAGTTTTTTTGAAACCATCTTTTACTTTTATTTATATAACATCAGTTGTCTATTTTTTGAGACTTTGGAAAAAAATAAATAAGAAGTTAACTGATGACTTCATACTGAGCCTCAGAGTCAAAGCATTCTATAATAGACATGTTCTTATTTGACAATGTGAATGTTACTTTCTTGGCATTATTATTATTAATATTGCTTAATATTTCAGTAATCATCTGATTTCTTTTCTGAATATATTTATCTTCCTTCATTCTTTGAGGTTTTTGTTTCTAGTCCTTATCTCAAACATTGCTATCATTATTAAATTTTAAGACTTTGTAATTCTGTGAAGACAAAAAGTGGAAACCTAATAAGCACATATATATGTAAAAATAAAAAAAAATTTTAAAAGAATTAAAACTGAAAAATAAATAAAAATAAATAAAAAAATAAAACAATGAATGATCAACCATGTTGCTAAACACGTGGAAACTAGCCTCTTCCCAGAGCTGAATTCTTTAAACCCTTATGTAGACTCCACAACCCAACACACACACTCTCTGCTGCCCATCACAGACAGAACCATTTTTGTCTTACTGTCCACCCCCCAAACACTGCAGTCCTTTATACGTAAGTTCCCCGAATTAATTCTTGGGATTAGTCATCCTGGGAATTTAGTGCTTCCTTCTTTGGAATCTCACTTGCCCCCATTTGGGAATGGTCTTGGGGCAGTCCCAAGGGACCCCTGTCACTGCTTTGGGGGTGACTCTAGTGATGGGTTCAGTAGTTCAGAACAGATGCTGTTCTTCACCTCCCCTGAAAGGAAACAAAACAAAACAAACTACTCACAGAGGTATTTCTGGATACTTGGGGGTAGATTGTGGGGAGGGGAGATAGCATTGCAAACATTTACCCACTCGACATCTAGCAATCACTCTTATGATTCTTTGGATCACTCTGCTACTCAAGCCTGTCCCCATCTCATGGCTTTGTCTCTCTCTGCTGTTCCTCATTCCCTTCCACCAAGATCGCCTTGGAAACCAAAATAGTTTTTCCTCCCTACCTTTATGAGGGGCAATCAGCTTTCCTTCGATCAGCTTTCCTCTAACTCCTACTCCCAGACTTTCTCACATGAACTCTCAGGCCAGCAGAAAAGACTTACAGTTCAACTCGTCACCTTTGCTATCAGTTATACAGATCATAAATAATAAAATAATAAAATATTTCTCTTACATGTTTCTAATTTTATGTCATCCCCAAGTGGCCCTAGAAGGCATGCTGCTAACGCTTTCACAAAGATGAAAGAATATTATTCTGAAGGTAAGATTTATTTATCCCACGACACCCATTTCTCCTCAAGTTCTTCCACACTTTATTGCTTTATGTTGTCCTAAAGCCCAGTTCCTTCTTTTTCTAATTATTCCCAGCTTACAAATATTTTGGAATGCTTTTCACCTTCTTTTTCTCAGTTTCCCTGATTTGAAAATGGGAATAATAATGTCACCATCAGAAGTGTATGGTGGGCTCGGCGCCTGTGGCTCAGTGAGTAGGGCGCCGGTCTCGCTTCCCAAGGGTGTCGGGTTCAAACTTGGCCCCGGCCAAACTGCAACAAAAAAGTAGGTGGGTGTTGTGGTGGGCGCCTGTAGTCCCAGCTACTTGGGAGGCTGAGGCAGGAGAATTGCCTAAGCCCAAGAGCTGGAGGTTGCTGTGAGCAGTGAGGACATTGCACTATCTACCAAGGGTGATGAAGCGAGACTCTGTCTCTAAAAAAAAAGAAGACGTATATGACGAAGATTAAACAAAGACGTAAAGGACTCAGTGTCTACTAACCACATATAAGTTTTTTTTTTGGTTGCAGCCGTCATTGTTGCTTGGCAGGCCGGACGGGATTCGAACCCGCCAGCTCAGGTGTACGTGGCTGGCGCCTTAGCCTGTTGAGCCACAGGCGCCGAGCCTCACACATAAGTTTTTGATGTATGTATAAATCCTTCTATTTTCATTATGATTATCATATATGGGTTGCATGAGTCTCCTAGCTGCCAGAGAGGATAACACACGGCAGAGTAATGTCATAGTCAACTAAGGGCCAAACAGGGGCTATTTTGAAAACCCCACTGCAGGATGAAAATAACACTTATTACAAAGTATCCTCCAGTCTCATCTTTCTCATCCAGAACTCCACCCTATACTGAATTTATTAACTCTCCATGTAGAGAGTAGCAAACTAGATTGAGTCTTTTGTTTTCCTACACACACTGGAGAAGACCCATGTGACATCTTTTCTAGCTGTGCCTTTCCACCATCCAGATTTTGGAGCTTCCTCTTGGACATAAAGCCCATTTGTGACGATCCTGTTCCCAGGCATGCTGAAGGGCGCGTCCTCCTTCCTGGGAACGTCAGGATCATGGACTGTCAACATTTTGGTGGACTCACACTGTGTCACCATTCTCCTCCTTTTGACTCCAAGAAGTGACTTAAAGTCAGCCTTTGCCTCAGTCAAATGGATCAGACCAGCAATGCGTTTGAAGTGGCACTCTTATAGTTAGAGCTATGAGGAGGAATTTGGAATTTATTTTTTTTTCCCTGAAGAGCATCATTTTCTAAAATCTAGAGGAAACAGTTGATGTTTGTACCACAGTTTTGAAAAGAACCATGGAAGTCCCAACAAGCCTTCTCATTTTCTTAACTTTCATTTTGCAACCTGAATTTTGTAAATCAAGCAGCAATACAAAATGGAAATGGTACGGAAAACTGGGCAAATTTTTGTCACCTATATAATACAGAAATCCATCATCGTTAAGTAACAGTTGAAAATCAGTGAGGAAATGCAACAGGAAACAAAAAAGGAGAATCCAGGGATGAAAGAACTACAAGTGGTGCCTCGGTGCCTATAGCTCAAGCAGCTAAGGCGCCAGCCACATCCACAGGAGCTGATGGGTTTGAATCCAGGCCAGGCCCGCCAAACTATAACCCAAAAAAACAAAAAATAGCCAGGTGTTGTTGTGGGTGCCTGTAGTCCCAGCTACTTGGGAGGTTGAGGCAAGAGAATCACCTAAGAATTGAAGGTTGCTGTGAGCTGTGATGCCAAGGCACTCTACTGAAGGGGACTAAGTAAAACTCTGTCTCTAAAAAAAAAAGAAAAAAAAAAAGAACTATAAGTGTCCAAGAAATGTGAAAAACATTTCATTTTATTAGTAGTCTAAGATAAGCAAATTTAAAAACATTCATGAGGCCGTTGTGCCTATGATATTCACAGATACTGCTATTTTACTTTACAATAAAGTAAAATAAAAAATCCCTGGCTTGGGTAATGCTTCTGGCATAGCGACATCATTACAAGCAGGGCAGGATGAGTTGGTTTCAACTTTGCAGAGGGCATATTGGCAGTGCTTTCCAAACCTGACCCTTTGACTCAAAAATTACTCTTATAGGAATGGATCCCAGAAAGTTATCTAAGTTATGTTTAGATATTTATCTCCAGTGATGCTTAATAGAGTATTTTTTTGTAATTAAAAATTATAAACAAACTAAAAATCCAAAATAGTAGATTTGTTAAACACAATATGGTTTATTCTTTGAGTAGACTATTGTGCAGAAATTAAAAATGATAATATGGAATGATTATAGTATATGATATAGAAAAATATTTATGGCATTTTTTAGGGAAACTGAAGGATAGAAAAGTACCCCTAGTATACTTTTTCCTTTTCTTAACACAATTCAAACATTCATCACACACTTTCTTCATTCACATATAAAGTTCTCAAATCTCAAAGGAAAAAAAAAAATCTTTCCCTTAAAGAAAAGATAGAACATCTCTCAATTTCTGTCATGATACCTGCAAGTTTTCTGACTTTTACCCATGGTTGATTCATTCTCTCTCAGGACAGTGGAAAAGACACAGGACACTTCCTTCGCCCCTCCCCCCACCAAGCTTGCCCTATCACCTGGGCATTGGGTAACATCTGCCTCCTTGTGTTGTATGAAGAGTAGGGCAGAGTTCAAGTGGAAACTCAAACATCATAGGCACAATAAATGTTTTAAAGTTATAAATCAAGTGAACTTTTATATAAAGTGTATTTCATGTTCCTGATGAACAAACCTGTCTTCCTAAGACCTGGAGAACCAAGTTGGAAATCAAGTTCTTGGAAAGTTCTGAGCCAGAATATTGGGAGGATGGGCCCAGCTCCATTCTCAGCTGGGTGGCCTTCTCTTCCTGCCTCAAGTTCCCCCCCACACTCAGAGGCCCCCTGTGCACTCTCCCCTGCCCTCCCACCCCCTCCTCCTACTCCCAACCTTTGACCTCCCAGCTTAGACAAGGCTCCAACCTATCACATGCCCACTCACAAGAGCAAGGACTCTGGGAAGAGGCCAATCAGGGTCCAGATGGAGGCTCTGCGGGATCTTAAAAACAGAAAGTGGGCTTCAAGTGGGCACCAGATGGGCACCAGCTGAACACATCTCCCTGGTCCACAGACTTGTCACCTCCCCACAGGGAGGGCCGTCCTCAGAGAAGGCCCAGCACAGCCCAGAGCCTGGTTTCTGGCCCCTGTGATCACAGTCAGCCCATGGAAAACCATGACTGGTCCAGAGAGAGCCAGATTATTCTACTCCATAATGGTATAGTTTACTTTGGCGTTTTATAGAAGGTTTACGTATAATTTTTGGCAATGTTGAGGATCAAATAAAAATAATTAAGTGCATCTCATTTCATTTATTTTGAACAGTGCTATGGTATTTATAACAGGAGTCACCAACAGCCCCTGCAAATTTACTGCAAGTACAATTCCTTTCTCCAGTGGATTCTGTGAATCGCCACTCACCTGCCTAAGTCTCTTACCTTGAAACAAAACCTCCTCTTTTAACCTCATATTAATTTTTAAGGTATTGGTAAGCATATCGAGTCTTAGACTATCCTATATATTATAAATACTTTCTCAGTTTATCATTTTGTATTTGTACGTTTTTATTCATAATCATTTATAAATACTGTATAAATTTCTAGAAATCTTTTTGTTTTTTCATGTTGTGCATTTAGGGGCATATGTCAAATCACCTTCCATTTCTTGTCTTCCTTCCCCTCGAGATTATGTATGTTCTGTATTTTCTTCATGAACTTCAAATTGTGCCATATTTAAATTTAATTACTTAATGAATCAGGACTTATTTTACTATGTATTGTGAAATAGTATCTAATCTTCTAAAACTTAACCAGATTTTATAACTTGATGCTAGCAAATTCTCTTCAACTTTTTTAAGTTCACATTTTCCACTAAAATGTAATACACACAGAGATGGGGCATACATTATGAAAACACATTTCAATGAATTATCACAGTGAACACTTTCATAAAACACCAAGAAATAGAACATTGCTGGCACTTGTGATGGCCCTCCCAAGCCTTTCTTACTCAACCTGCTTCTTCCTTCTCAAGGGTTACTGTGACATAAATACACCATTTGTTTGTGGTGTTATCTTCTTGTACCCCAAATTATGCACGTGAGATGCATTTATGTTGCTGTGTTAGCATTTAAATTTTTTGTATATCTACTGCAATTTATTTGTCCAGTTTACTACTGGTAGACTTTTGGGGTTTTATTGCTTTGGATTAGCTTGTTACTATAAACATTCTTGTACATATTCTTTAGTACATATATGTACAAATTTCTATTCTTTGTGTGTGTGTGAGTGGAACAGCTGGGTCAGGTAGTAGATGTTGCCAAAGGGTTTTCCAAGTGATTATACCAATTTCCATCCCCACGAGCGTGAGAATTCCAGGTTTTCAACATCCTTACCAATATTTGGTATTATCAGTACTTTCATCTGGTGAATGTACAGATGTATCTTATTTATTACAGTTTTCATTTTTTTGGTGTTTCATCAAGTGCAATATAGGTGATAGGTATGTATTACATTAAGCAAGCCACTTTTTATTTTCAGTTTTAGGAAAGTTTACTTTTTTTTCATTGTTGGGGATTCATTGAGGGCACACTGAAGCAGGTTTCATTAATTGCTTCTGAAAGTTTACTTTTATTCTTGTATTTCTAAGTTTAGGAATGAGTGATGACTTTTATCAAATCCTTTTCAGCCTCTATGACTCAAGGATCTTGATTCCAAGTGAATAAAACTGATGGGCTGATCTAATCAGAAAGGAAATTTATAGAGTGGACCTTGGATAGCCCAGAGCATTCCCAGGGAGGATGGAGAAGCTGGCAAAGTCCTCAGGAAGGTGAGACACAGGTGGGATGACCGCCAGTTCATTCCCTGTGCCCAGTGTAGTGAGATCACTTCTGAATCCCAGCTGACCCTGAGTCTTCTGCTGGCAAGAGCTGCCCTGCCACTCCAGAGCCTGGATTGGATGCTGCCACTGTCCTGACTCTTTGCTTACCTGTTTAACTTTTATTCAAATTTGGTGTCAATATGGTTTTAGCCAATCCCAGGACATGTATTCCTGCCCTGGATTCACAAGAAGCTGCAAGAACAGGTATTTTCTACTTTCATCTTCTGTTTCACACCAATGTGTACTCACAAGGCACTGGATTCCCAAGATGTAAGAATAGGGTACTGGCCCTGGACAGTCACCTCCATACTATCACAAAGGGGGCCACCCCCCCTTAAATTGAAATTAGTGAATGGGCTGTCTCCTTTAACTTACTGAAGTGAAAAACATGTACTATTAGAATCCCTTATGCTGAATACCTGGAAAGACAATTCTACATAGCCAGGGTGCATTATTCTTTTAATAAGGTATCAGTTTCAACTTGTTCATACTTTCTGTATTTATATTTCAGGGTGGCTGGTAGTATTATGTTTTTGTTTTTGCTTTTCTGTCCTGACTCGGACAGGGGTTTCAGAACTATATCAATATATTGGCAAGATTTCCAATTTTATCGAAGCCCTCAGGCAATTCATGTGAACAGAAGCATCATTTGTTCCTGAAGGGATTGATCTAAATGACTAACAAAATAGCCTGGTCCGGTATATTTGGGGGCAGAAGTTCTTCGACAGTCTTCCCCAATTTTTCCATTATTTATCTGTTCAGGTGTGTGTCTCTCCTGGAGTTTATGGCTTAGAAAATGTCAGTGACTAAAAGAGATACATTAAAAATCTGTGGGATTCCATCAAGAAATGGTTTCTAGTTCCTGAGCATGAGTGGTAAGGATAGCAAATAGGTTCTTTCCAGAGTGTGTATAAGAGGCTCTTCTAGCTCCGTAGGGCTGTTATGCTATTAAGTTATCTATGATGGGTATATTGAGAGAGCATTTGTACAGAGATTGAAAACGCATGGAGTAGGTTTGAAAGAAGAGGAGTAACTCCATCTTGTAAGATGCCGCCATCTTAGAGCTCCTTTGTTCTCGGAATACTTGTTCCTAGCCTATCAGGGCTAAGCAAGGCACTCACCCCATCAGGTGACCCAAGCCAAAATTAACCATTCCAGGCAGGCCTACCCAGTGAGTGCCAAGGAACATTTAAAATAACCAATCACACTCCCCACACTCTGGAAGTCCCACACCCCCCTGGTTACCACAATAAACACCCCCCAACCCAGAGATCAGAACACTCCTGCTGCCTCGGGTACCCTGAAGGTCCTGGCTTGAGCTTGAATAAAGGCTCTTTTGCTTTTGCATCGAGTAGGTCTCCCTAGTGGTCTTTGGGGATTACATGATCTGGGCACAACAGGTTTATTTTTAATAGAGCTGGCTCGTTCCTGTTTGCTGCAATTCTCTCAATTCCCAGACCTTGTCACACACTGATACCCTCTGCTGAAGCCCTAAGGCCTTGAAGTCCTCCATGTAAATGATGATGGCATCATTTTCTTAATTAATTTGTATGCATTATAAATGATAACAACAATACATGCATTCTTATTATACAATAAGTCAAACAGTACAACATACAGGTGGAATAACACAGCTGATCCTCTGCAGCCAGTGCCCACAGCGTGCTGTGTGCTGCCCTTTCTGTCCCTGTTCATACAGGTGCATGTAAACGTACCTGCTTTGTTAGGATCTTTGTTTTACCTGAAGAGGTAAAACACTATACACAGCCTACAGCTATTTTTCTTTTAATGTTGTATTGCAGAATATTTCCAGCGTGCATAGGCGTAGAGAGGAAAGTATAATGAATTCCTGTGTGCTCACCACAGGAATTCCACATCAAGTCAAGGTGAACGTCATTTCAAGTCTACCCTCCTGTATCCACTCCTCAATATCTGGGATAGATATTATTTCTTTAACATGTGACATTCCCCCTTTTTACCTCTGGTTGCTTTCAAGGCTTTTTTTTTTTTTTTGCTGTTTGGAACATTTGATTATAGGATGTTCTTTGGTGCCGTTTTCTGGGTGTTTCTTGTGCTTGAGTTTTTGAGCTTTTTGGATCTGTGGGTTTACGGTCTTGTTGCAGGAAAACTGTGAATTAAAACTAACAGACACTTACACCAATGATATAAAGGAAGGAATCTTTAATTGCCAGGGAGAATTTAGGGGCCTGAAGGGGTAAAGTGCTGAGTCCCAGGAATGGTTCTTTTCTTTTTTTTTTTTTTTTTTTTGCAGCTGGTGTTTGGCCGAGGCTGGGTTTGAACCTGCCCCCGCTGGCGTATGGGGCTGGCACTCTACTCGCTGAGCCACAGGCGCCGCCCAAACAGTTCTTTTCAAACTCTTTTGCACTTTCTTTTCCAGCTCAGTATCAGCTGCACAGTCACATTTACAACAAAGAGTACAAGAGTTAATGCTTATATTTCTCAAGAAACCAGGGTGCTGGTATCTGTTACCTGGTCTTGTTCAAGGGTATTTGAGCTCAGTATAAAGTTTGTTCTTATCTTTGGAGGAGGAGTTCTTCTGCAGCTGCCTGCTGCTTTCTGGGGATCATTAAAAAGTATACGATTTATTTCTCCTTCCTCAGTTTCATCAAACATGGAAGCATTTAAGCCACTGTTTCTTCGAATGTAAATCTCCAATCCTCTCTGGGACTTCAGTTACATGTAAATTAGTTGGCTTGAAGTTGTACCACAGAGCGCTGATACATCATTTATTTTTCTAATTATTTTTCTCTTTTATATAGTGTCGGATGCTGTATTGTAAATTCAATGATCTTTTCTTCTACAGTCTCCAATTTGCTGCTAGTACATCATATATAGTTTTTAACTCAGACATTGACTTTTCATCTTCAGAAACTTAATTTGGTCTTTTCTGTACCCTCTGTGTCTCTCTTCAATGTGGTCATTTTCTCCTCTGTCCACTAGAACATATTAAATAGAGTCGTTGGGCTCCGAATGGTAAGATACGATTATCCTCGGTCCTGTGTGAGTTCCCGAGAGGATTCCTCCTAGTACTCTTGGGTAGTTCTTTTCCCAGCCTTGGGTACTTTACACACACACACACACACACACACACACACACACACACACACACGTGCCGATTAGTACTCAGATGAAGATTTTAGGGCAGGGGTCCTCAAACTATGGCCCGCGGACCCCATGCATTGGTGTGAATTGCATTTGTTCCTATTTTGCTTTTATTTCAAAATTAGATATGTGCAGTGTGCTTAGGAATTTGTTCATAGGGTTTTTTAAAACTATAGTCTGGCCCTCCAATGGCCTGAGGGACAGTGAACTGGCCCCCTAGTTTAAGGATGCCTGTTTTAGGGGAACCCACTGTAGATTTCCAGAGCTCTCTTCTCTCAGTGGTTCTGTCCTCTCTGGAACTTTGTACCTTGAATTCCTGCCTCTATGTCCCGCCTCCTCAGGGAGGCTGCCCAGCTCTGTGTGTGGGGCTTCCCTCCCCTGCCCCGCAGCCTGGGACGCCCCTCTGGGCAGTTAGCCGAGACAATCACTGAGTTTGTCTCATTTGTTTCTTGGAGATCACTGTTCTGTGCTGCCTTTTGTCCAATGTTTAAAAATGTCTGTGTCATATATATGAATTTATTTTTTATTTTTATTTTTTGTGATTTGTTGGCCGGCACTGGGTTTGAACCGGTATATGGGGCTGGCCTTCTCCTTTGAGCCACAGGCACCACCCTGTGTCAGATATTTCTGCAGGCTTTGTACGTAGTTGAGAAAGGAGAGTAAATCTGAACCCTGTTATTTCTTTGTGGATGGCAAGAGAAGAGCGTCTAGAAATTGGCTTGGAAATCATTATTCTCTGTAACCAGTTGTATCGATGACCTATTGCTGTGTGATAAACCTTTCCCAAACTTGTGGTTGAATAGGCTAACCATTTATTTGTTAACAATCATATGTGTGGTCAATTTGGGTCGGGATCAACTGGGTAATTTTTCTGCTTCTTATAAGCTGTGTTAACTCATCCATTTGCAGTCAAGTGGCAATTTGGCTGCTTGCTGGTCTAGGAAGACCTCCAAGACCTCCCTCTTTCTGCATGTTGGTTTGGGCTTTCAATGAAACTGGTTCCTCTCCCCAGCCTCCCGCCCTCCAGCAGTCTCCACTGGGCATTGCTGTTCTCTTTATTTTTCATCTTACACTATATGGATCAAACTTTCTTTAGCTTTATGCTCCCAAGTGTTTGAGAAGGTAAATGTGTATGCTTTATTTTTCATCTTACACTATATGGATCAAACTTTCTTTAACTTTATGCTCCCAAATGTTTGAGAAGGTAAACGTGTATGCATTAATTATTGTGACAGAGACAGCCACTGTTCACCAATATCCAGTTCTAATCTCCCTGAGCCCAAACCCAGGGGCCTTCCCCAACTTGTGTCCAACTGTGACCTCGTGACTACCCAGTAGACGTTAGCCTGGTCATGAAACAGCACAATCTTCATCATGAATACCCTGTCTTCCTCTGTCTGGCTGGACGTGAAGTTCTCCCAGATGTGGAGTCATCCAACCAGAAGGTCTGCTCTGGGCTTAAGCCTCTGTGATTTTACTCAAGGAACTAGTTATCTACTCAGGCTAATACACTTGCCTTCAAATTTCAAAAGTATTCTACATTCGAAGTTTGTCTACTGTTAGAGTGAGAAGCAGAGTGGTATTGTTTTAAGATAAAGACTTTATAAACTTTCAAATTTTCTTCCTTACCTTCCCATAAAGTCCATGTTAATTTAGTTCATAATATATTGCAATATAATATCATTTGTTATATATTATTATATTATTTGTTAATGATATATTACATATGAAATGTAGTTTTATAGCTAGACCCAGGTTATTGCTAATACATGACTATTCTTACCCATATATATTCTTTTGTAAGAATAACTTTGGACCTTGTCATCTGTTATTCCACATTTTGCCTGTTTCCATGCTGTTTACCAGTAGTCTTTTTAGAACATGACTTTCTCTTCATGACTTCTTAATTCTGCTTCCTTTTTCCAGTTCTTTGTAGCACGTCGTAACGTAAAATTTTTCAGAATTGAGCTTTTTTCTTTCTTCTGTTTCCAGTAATATTTTGTGTGTGTGTGATTCAGAGTTTTTGTTAGGAAGGGCACAGAAAAATCACTTTTTGTTGATTTTGCTTGGAACATTGTGCTCTTTCCCAGTCTGCATAAACCGAGGTTTTGTTAGCTAAGAAAAGTTGTCCTAAATGATGTCTTTAATTGTTCCTTACTTTATTTGTCTTTGTTTTCTGCTGAAGAGAATCTGTGATTCTTCGGTGGATCTCTGCTCCTGCATATCACACACAAACTTGATGGTCTCTGTAACTTTTATATTTTTGCCCTTTTTTTCTTGGGAGACTTTTACACTCTGGGAGATTTAACCAGATTTGTTGCTCTTACTATTTACTCTGTGGGTTCCCATTTTATTCTTCATTTTCTACCATCATTTGTGCTTTAATTCTTATGTTGTAGTTGGAATTTCCTTGCATGGATTTCCTAATCCTCCCCCTTTTTTTGAGACGGAGTCTTACTCTGTCACCCTGGGTAGAGTGCCATGGCCTCACAGCTCATATTTCTATGAGCCTCAAACTCTTGGGCTCAAGCAATCCTCTTGCTTCAATCTCCCAAGTAGCTGGGATTATAGGCACCCATCTGGCTAGTTTTTCTTTTAGTAGAGATGGGGTCTCACTCTTGCTCAGGCTAGTCTTGAACTCCTGAGCTCAGATGATGTGCCTGCCTTGGCCTCTCAAATTGCTAGGATTATAGATGTGAGCCCTTGCACCTGGCCTGGCCTTCCTAATTCAGCGATCTTCATCATTAAAATATTCTCAACCTGTTTTCTCCTTACAGATTTGTTTCAGAGACTATGTTTTTTATTTGAGCTGGGGCTACCAAAGTTTAAAAAAATTCTCCTAGCCTCAGTAGAGGAGAGTTTCAGGTGTTTGCTCTTCCTCTGAGACTGTGATCTCTTTCACTTTTCCCTGATTCTGTATATTTTTTCCTTAGCATCCTGCCTCCCACCCAAGGTGTTTCAAACTCAGCCTTGCATAGGGAACTATTTGCAGACCTGTTATTTTTTAACCTGCTTTTTGACTCTTTTCACCGTCCATAGATGTTGTCGCCAGATTTTCAAATAAAAATAACAGGTGAAATATTTGTACAGCATGTCTGTCAACTAATCCGTATACAGCCTAATTCTGTGTATGTTTCTATTTAAAGAAACCTTGCGTATTATTGATTTATCGATACTTGTGGTCAATAGCCTGTAGCTCAGGCCTGAGGAAGCTCATCTACGTGGGTACTGTCTCTGTGCTGCACAGCCCTGCTGTGTTTAGGGACCCTGGACCCTAGACAGCACTTTAGCACTATCCCTGGGGCCATTTTAAATAGCAAAGTCACTATCAAAATGCAAAAAAAACACTTGGAAAATGTGGCTTGGATAGATCGTGACTAGGACACTTGTTTACAGGATGAGACTGAAACAAGAAGGCAAAGAGTTGACTTGTTCCGCCTCAGGAGGGAACGTGTACTTTGGGCAACTCCAATCTTTTGCTATTCTGCTCATGACCAGGAATGACCTCTGAAGTGCTACAGGTGTTGGCTTTGGGGTTGCAAATAAACCTTAGCTAGCATGGAATTCATAAATTTGGGATTTGCAAATAAGAAGGACCATCTGTAAATGTTTAAAGCTTTTGGTCTTTCTGTTTCCATTATCCACCACATCAAGTCGATACAACCAATGAGAGATTTTAATGAAGCACAAATATAGTCAGGTCATTTCCCTGCCATTCGTACCACCTGCTGGTCTCTATTTCCTACAGAACATCCCCAGCAACTCTGTATTTAGTGATGACCACGTGCGAGGAAACGTTTAGTCCCTAAATGTGATGTCACGCAAAGAACACCAGGTCTTGCCCTGAAAATGCACCTTGGGCTGTGCTGCTATCTACATTAATGTGAAGGAGGATACCCTGGGCAAGTAAAGTTTAAAAAAAGAAAGTCTTCTTAGGGAAGCCCAGGGACACTTCTGCCAAGTCTTCCCCATGGTAACCCAGCTCTTAAAAATGTATAAAACTTAACTTCCTGGGTTCTTGAAACTAACGCTTGCTGCTTGCTTCTGCGTCTGCAAACCCTGCCCATGATTCGACCCTTCCAATGAAAGGTAATATGCTAATTCCTTTTTCTGTCTAGTTGTGAGTCCAATAAAAGGACAGGGACAGAGTTCATTGGGGAGCTCAGCCATTTTGGATTCTAGTCGGCCTCAGCTCCACCGGCTGAAATAAAACCTCTTTCTCTTCCCTCCAGTGTTCAGGTGACTCTTTTTCTCCTCCAGGCCTAGATTCCTGCAACAGAGGTATGTTCATCTCCCCCTGCCTCAGATACACAGCCAGAAGCTGAGTAACAGGCCGCACCTTGGAAGTGTTGGGTTAAAATGTAATCCAACATTCTTTGATCTCTCTTGCCCTTAAGCTTTAAATCCACAGACAAGAATTCAATAGAATGATTTTTTATGCAAAATGATGATATAGCCAGCATACAATACTACCACAGGGCATTTTTAATTTATGGGAATAGCAGCCTCCTGGATGCACCTTACCGGCATCGCTGTGATACTCCTGTTTTTCTGGTGGCTGTGATTTCTAAACGCACTTCGAGTTTGAGGAACAGTATTCAGATTGGAAGAGGCTAACGTTGGAAAAGGCTCTCTTCCAATGAGATGTGAGAGGAAGGGAAGAGAGCTCCGTCTTTTGAGATAGGAGAGAAGGATTGCTTAGTCCTCAGAAGGGACGGGTCATGTGGGGCCAGGTAGACACTAACCAGGACACACCAACGAGCCCAGCCTGTGGAAAGACCTTTCAGTGAGGCATTATTGTCAAGAGATCACAAAGCTTTGAATAACAGCACAGATCTGATGACGGGTGTGAGTCAAAGACCACAAGAACTACTAGAGCTGTTTTTAAAAATTGATACATGAAAATTGCAAATATTTGGGAGGGAGGTTCTTGCAGTATTTTTGAGGCATTGCTTTGCTTGAGTCAGGAAGTCTCAAAACAAAATTTCAAACTACCCTGATCAAAACAGCATGGAGGCAGGGCAGGTTCCAAATGGTTAGAACCAAGACAGGGGAGAATTAACTGTCTCTGGACCTTACATTATACGTTTGTCACCATAAAATTTTCTAAGAAAACTCCCCACTCCCATCATGCACCTGACGCCATGACACTTCCTGTTTGGCCATACTTAGTCAAAAGGAAAATGTTACCCCAGTTCCAGGAAAACATGCTCCTCCCTGAATATCCCTCCCCTTATTTAGCCTCTCATTAAGCTGTTGCTTAAATAGAGGGTCAATGGAAGCCAGGGCATCAGTTTTCTTCTGCAGAGAGAGCTTGCCTCTGTTCTATGTAGCAGATTTTGTGTACTTTCTGAATAAATCTTGCTTTTACTTTATTGCCTTGCTCCTAAAATCTTTTGCGCATGAAGCCAAGTATCCACGTGTGCTTCAAGGAGTTCCCAGCATTGGGAGTCACTTTTCTGTGTCAGTTTTGTACATGCGTACAGTGTGTGTGACAATCAAGTCAGGGTAACTTGACTGAACTAGGATATTCATCACCTCCGACACTTATCATTTCTTTGTGCTGAGAACATTCTAAATCTTCTTTTCTAGCAATAAATTATTGATAACTATAGCCACTCTGCTGTGTAATCAAATACTAGAACTTATTCATTAACCATATTTTGTACTCATTAACCAACCTCTTGTAACTGAGTTCGAGCTTGTACTACTCACCCTAGGACAGTCAATAATTCAAGACACAAGTGACTTATTTGGAGATCCAGCAAACCAAGAAGTTGGTGGACTAACGTCCTTGGCCAGCTGCAGAGGTTCACACCTGGAATCCCAGCATTGTGGGAGGCTAACACAGGGATTATTTGAGGCCTGGAGTTCAAGACCAGCCTAGGCAACATAGTGAGACTCTGTCTACAAAAAATAAAGTTAGCCAGGCATGATGGCGTGTGTCGATAGTCTTAGCTGCTTGGAAGGCTGAGGCAGGAGGATTGCTTGAGCCTAGGAGGGATCTATGATCACGCCATTATCCTCCAGCCTGGGTGACAAAGTGAGACTCTATATCAAAATAATAATAATAAACTCAACTATATCCTATGCTATATTTTATGTCAGATATGGGGCTATATTTTCTTTTGCTGCCTAAGTGGAAATATATTTTTTAAAAACTGTCAAAGATAGTGCAGTTTACACTAACTTCACAATCTCTTATACTCATTGAGCCATAGAGTAATCATGTGCTAAAATGAATGTGTATGCTGGTATTTGTCACAGGAACTTACAAAGAGTATTAAACCAGATTTTGACAGATCTGGGCCAACAGGTAAATCTTTATTGTAAAAAATCTTATTTTAAGAAAAGGAAAGTGTAAGGGAAATGGTAATTATGTTCCCAAAGCATCAGTATTTTAAAAAAGAGAGTGCAGAGGGAGATCGTTTTCCATAATTTTAACACAGGAAATGTAATACTGTATCAAAAATGAGGCACCTTTTCCCAGCAGCCCCCTGAAGTTTTCAGAGCGCACTTTGATGCAGTTTCAAAGGGAAACTATATCTACTGATTTCTATCCACTCTGGTGTGTACTGACAGCTTCAGAGGTTACATTATTGACTAATTAAATGGGAGATTAATTTTTATGCAATGCAAATTTAAATTTCTAAGTTTAATATTCTTTCAAGATATTTTAGAACAGAAATTAGTAAAGTCTGGCACCCTCCTCCCTTTACTGAAAATAAATCCTCAGTGGCTAGGGCACCAGGCATATAGACGGAGGCTGGTGGATTCGAATCCAGCCTGGGTCTGCCAAACAACAATGATAACTACAACCCCCCCCCCCCCCAAAATAGCCAGAGTTGTGGCGGGCGCCTGTAGTCCCAGCTACTTGGGAGGCTGAGGCAAGAGAATCGCTTAAGCCCAAGAGTTAGAGGTTGATGTGAGCTGTGATGCCACAGAACTCTACCCAGGGTGACAGCTTGAGGCTCTGTCTAAAAATAAAAAGATTTATAGAAGATTTAAAGAAAATAAATCCTCTCACTTACTGACTTGGTTTTATCATGTAATAGTTGAATCCATGTTTTCTTTCCTTCCTTCCTTCCTTCCTTCCTTCCTTCCTTCCTTCCTTCCTTCCTTCCTTCCTTCCTTCCTTCCTCCCTTCCTTCTTCCCTCCCTCCCTCCCTTCCTTCCTTTCTTTCTTTCTTTTTGAGACAGAGTCTCAAGCTATCACCCTGGATAAAGTGCTATGGCATCACAGCTCACAGCAACATACAATTCCTGGGCTCAAGCGAGTCTTCTGCTTCTGCTTCCCAAGTAGCTGGGGTTACAGGCACCCGCCACAATGCCTGGCTTTTTTTGTTGTTGCAGCCGTCATTGTTGTTTGGTGGGCTGGGGCTGGATTCAAACCTGTCAGCTCAGGTGTATGTGGCTGGCGCCTCAGTCACTTGAGCCACAGGTGCCGAGCCCCTGTGTAACGTTTTCTAAAGCAACAAATATAATAATAAAATGAACACCTGTGAATCCAGTACTCAGATTGTGAACTAAGATCTTTCCACTTGAGCCCAAGAGTTTGAGGTTGCTATGATGCCACCACACTCTACTGAGGGTGCCAAAGTGAGACTCTGTCTCAGAACAAACATACAAGTAAACCCCCAAATGTGTTCTTGCTTTGTACGTCCCTCTTTACCTGTCCTGTGTGCTCTCTCTCCCCCCACCCCCCCCACCCCGGCATCTATCTAGCAGCCATTTTAGTTTTCTTTTCTTTTCTTTCTTTCTTTTTTCTTTTGAGACAGAGCCTCAAGCTGTCACCCTGGATAGAGTGCCGTGGCATCAAAGCTCACAGCAACCTCCAATTCCTGGGCTCAAGCAAGTCTCCTGCTTCTGCCTCCCAAGTAGCTGAGACTACCGGCGCCTGCCACAATGCCCAGCCATTTTTTGGTTGCAGCTGTCATTGTTGTTTGGCGGGTCCGGGCTGGATTCGAACCGGCCAGCTCAGGTGTACGTGGCTGGCGCCTTAACCGGTTGAGCCACAGGCGCCCACCCATGTTCGTTTTCTTACCTGTGAGATGTCTTTCCATGCTTTATTCATCTTCTCACCGGATAGTCTGTCTTTTCTGATTAAATCATAAGACGTTTTATATTTATGGATTTTAATTTCCTCAGTAATATGTGTTGGAAGTATCTTCTCTTGGACAGTGCCTTATCTTTTCATTTTCTTTACGCTGACCTTTGAAGGACACTATGTCTTAATTTTAACTTCTTTAACTTGTTTGGCCTTCTATGTGAATGGTTTTGGAGTCTTGTTTAAGACATATTTTACTTTCTGAAAGTCAGAAAGATGGTGTCTTATGTTTTCTTTTAAAAGTTAAAATATGCCTCGTCTGTACTTTTATATCTAAGCATTACATTTTGTGTATGGTTTGAGAGAGAAATTCAATTGCATTTTTTCCATGTGGATAAGCCAATTATCTCTACATCACTGACTGACAGGGATGTAGAGAAATGTATCCTCCTCCTGTTGATGGACAATTCCGTCTCTGTCATACATCAAATTTCCTTACATGCATTGGTCTGTTTCTGAGCTCTTTACTTTGTGGCCTTGGTTGGAAGGTTTAATTCTGTATCAAAAACTTGTTTTAAAAGTTGCCATTTTGGAAATGTCAAAACTATAGAGACAAACGTCAGATCAGAGTTTGCTAAAGGTGAAAATGGGGGGCGGGATTGACTCCAAGAAAACCCCCGGAAATTTGAGAAGGGAAAAGGTAAAGGAAATAGTCTCTACCTTGATTGTGGTGGGAAAATGTGGCTATATACACAGCTATCAAGATTCAGATCTGAGCAGTTAAAAAGGCTGAATTTTACTGTACATAAATTATACCTCGGTAACTTAGGAACATTTCCAAAATAATAATTTGATATTTTGGCATTTTTCTTCATGAGCGGCTTCACTTTTCTTGGGTTTTGGCTTCTCTGCATAAATTTCAGAATCTTATTTTGACAAGTCCCCTCAAAAAAAAAAAAAGCCTGTTGGGATTTTGATTGGAATTACATTAAACGGATAGATAAACGTTTGGAATGTGACATCCTCTCCACAAAAATAGTTTGTTTCTCCATTTAGTGAATCTTATTCGACGTTATTAAAAATAATTAAAATATTCGAGAGCTGAGTACAATCCCAGCTATTTGGGTGGCTGAAGGAGAAGGAACACTTACGCCCGGGAGTTTGAATCTAGCATCAGCAGCATAACGAGAATGTGTCTCTAAAAAAAAAAAACAACTAACTATTAAATAATTCATATATTAGTGTATTAAATATTAATGTAGATATCCCACACCCACGTGGCCATACTATTAAGCTATTGTCTCCTGTTTCAAGCTCAGTCTTCTCTCTACTCTGCCATGAAATACTGGGCTAACTCTGCAAATTCTCTTTCTTCTTTGCCAGATGCTTCCTTTTAGGGTCTGCAATGGGCGAGGCTAGAGGAAGAATGGGAGGCGGCAGGGGAGAAGAGCTTTGATCTGTGCTCCTGCCATCCTTGCCAGTATGGAGGGGAAATTCCAATTTCCTGATTATGTTTTTCACTCTCAGACCTGACTTCATTGTACCCCCTCAGAGGTATAATTGTCCCCTGGGTAGCACCTTTAGCAGAGACCTGTGCCTTGATCTCTGCGTCCTGTCTACAAAGATTCTGAGGCACCCACAAGAGCCAAACAGTGCCCCCTCTGACCAAAATGCAAAAATGCAGTTAACTTAAATCCGTTCATTAGTCTTACATCCAGACACCTTGCTCTACTCTCATAATACGGATCAAAAATGTTTTCACATAGTAAATGAGAAAATCTCATGAATGTTATGTCAATCAGGTTGATGAAAATATCTCAGATTGCGTGTGAAGTCTGCACACTGTACCCCATGATTGAACTAATGTACACAGCTATGATTAAAAAAAAAAAAAAGTATCCCAGAAATGGAAAAAAAAAATTTGCACGATGATTCTTTTGGATTTTATGTGTAGACAATCATACCCATATGCAAATAATGGCTGTTTTGTGTCTTCTTTTCTATTTTTTTATGCCTGTCTCTTTTTTCCTCCTCTGCCGGATAAGATCGTTCAATATGAGAAATACAGGTGGCTGTGGTGGATATCCTTGTTTAATTTTTAGCTTAAAAGGGAAGACTTCTAATTTTTCACCATTAATAACGATATTCCCTATAAGTTTTTTTGTGGACATCATTTATCATGTGAAGGAAATACAATTATATTTATAATTTGCTAATTTTTGATTGTGAAAAAAACTGAATTTATCAAAAGCCTTTTAAAAATGTATTGAGATGATCACATTTTCTTCTTTTAAATTTTCTTCTCCTCGGAAAGAATTATACTTATAGCTCATTTTAATGCTAATGTACCTTTGCATTTCTGGGATTTATTTATCTCACTTAGCTGTGTTGAATTATCTATTTTTACACATCATTCAATTGTGTTTACTATTATGCTGTTTAGGATTTTTTGCATCTGTTTTTATGGATGATATCAGATTAAATATTTTTCTTTCTCAGTGGCGTTTTCTGATGCTGTTATCAAAATAAACTAGGAAATGTTGCTTCTTTTTGATTCACTGGGAAAGTTTGCATAATATTAAAAAATCTGTTCTTTAAAAGTTTCGTTATTTGATTAATAAAAAATGAAAAAAGTATTGAAAAAATAAATAAAAGTTTTGTAGAACTTGACTATAAAACCATCTAAGATTGATGCTTTTATGGGAAGATTTTCAGTTTATTTAATGGCTATAGAAGTATTCAAGCTTTGTATTTCACCTTGAGTTAGTTTTGTAGTAAGTTGTATTATTCTAGGGATTTATTCTGTCTGCCTTTTAAAATGTGTTGGCATAAACTTGCTCATAGAATTATTTTTCCGCTTGCATCTTTCATTCCAAATTTTATTTATTCCTCTCCTCTGTCTCATTCTTTCCTCTTTTCTTGATTTATCTCATCAGAAATATGTCCGTTTTCCAGGGCTGCCCTGAAATTCAGCTTTGACCTTGGTATTTGGCCAAAACATAACATTAAATTTCTGCTTCAACCCAGACCTTTGGAAACCCAGATAGCCTAATGCCTATTTCAATATCATTGGCATGGCCTTGGTTTACATGCCAGCAGTGATTATTTAATTACACAGGTGAATTGCCATAAGTCATAATGATAATATAGCAAACATTTATAATATTTTCATTATTTTATCACCCTTTAAAAGATGAACATAAGGAACCTAGGTCATCTTAGATCTTAGATCAGTAGAAGTCTCAAATGTGACAACTTCTAACAAACAAGACCATTTATACCGCTGCATTATCTGTTTACAAGATCCAAAAGCCCATAAAGAACTGAAATTTCAGGAAAATCCCTTTACCAAGCAAATCTGATGTTCTGAAGCTTCTTGCTTCTATTTCTGTCACAGGTGGTTTGCTTTTATTTTGGGGCGTTTTAGCCAGAGTTCTCTTTTTCTCTAAGTTGTATGTCAGATGCTTATATTCAGAAGCCTTCTTTTGAAGTAGCAGTAGTAATAATAATAAACCCTCACATGGCACTTACTATGTAAATCTGAGCACTTTAGATTTGTTAAATCATTTTATTCTTGCAAAAATACATGAGGGAGATACTGTTATTCCAGTTTTTAGATGAGTTAACAGAGACACAAAAATGTAAAATAACTTACTTAAAAGTCACCAGTGAGTAAGTGGTAAAGTTGGGATTTGAACCCAGATGGCCTTCTTTTGGATTTCTGGTCCTTGAAGGTGGCCCAATTATTGCCATCTGACCCAGGGACCAACATGTCTAAGGAGGGCTAAGAATTCTTTGCAGTGATGATTTTATGTTCATAAACCATTTTTTTGAGCAAACGTGAATGTAATTCTGGTCAGTCATGGATATTGAAGAAAGAGAAGATGGTCGGGGTTCCCCTGTGGCACGTTAAATGCATCTGTAAGTGGCCCACCTGCAGATGAGCTCAAGGTGAATGAGGTTTCACTTTTCTTTTTTTGAGACAGAGTCTCACTATGTCGCCCTTGGTAGAGTGCTGTGGTCAAACTCTTGGACTTAAGCGATTCTCTTGCCTCAGCCTCCCAAGTAGCTGGGACTACAGGTGGCTCTCACAATGCCCGGCTATTTTTTGTTGTTGATGTTGTAGTTGTGATTGTTGTTTAGCCCTGGCCAGGTTAGAATCTGCCAGCCTTGGTATATGAGACTGCTGATCTCCAGGTGTGAATGAGGTTTCAGATGACCAATTGCATCTAGTAATATAGGACAGAAGTGAAACTCTACTTGGGGTTCACACTCCGGACATCTCCCTGCAGGACAATCGAGGCAGTAGTAGGTCCCAAGAGGACCCTATATGGCACCTAAAATGCTGCCTTCTCCAAAGGAGCCAATGCTCTTCCAGGATTATTCCAGGGTGTAGCAGTCAGCGAAGGACCTAGGTGTGAGTGGGTGTGCTGCCCTGCTTCCTTCCCACACAACTTGCAAGGCAGGCAGATGGGCTGGGAGACAAGGTCTATGCCTTACTGAGGTGCCAGAATTCCACTTCCCATGGTGGGGGGTTGGGAAGGCTGACACCCTGGAATTCATATTTGAAATGTGTGGGGAGGGGAAGAAAGTGGAGAAGAGGATGAGATGTTGGGGGTGGGTAACCATGACACTCAACTGTTAAGGGTCTAGTCTATTAAGAAATCTGGAACCTGGCTTGGCGCCTGTGGCTCAATGGGCTGGAGCATCAGCCACATACACCTGAGCTGACGGGTTCGAATCCAGCCTGGGCCCGCCAAACAAAGATGACGGCTACAACCAAAAAATGGCTGGGCATTGTGGCGGGTGCCTGTAGTCCCAGCTACTTGGGAGGCGGAGGCAGGAGACTTGCTTGAGCCCAGGAATTGGAGGTTGCTGTGAGCTGTGATGCCACAGCACTCTA
>CAUYON010192471.1:0-11349 GCA_963573935.1 Arctocebus calabarensis
CCGAGTAGCTGGGACTACAGGCGCCCGCCACAGCGCCCGGCTATTTTTTTGTTTTGCAGTTCGGCCGAGGCCGGGCTTGAACCCGCCACCTTCGGTATATGGGGCCGGCGCCCTACTCGCTGAGCCACAGGAGCCGCCCAAGACCCACATTTTCATTCCACTTTTTTTTAAAGGGGGAGCAGGCGTGAAAAGGCTAGGGCAGAAACTAGTGTGTGATGCAGAGGTAAGACTTTCTACTAAACGTCAAAGTGAAATGATTATTACAAAGACCCAAACTCTTACATGAATTATTTTCAGAAGATAAAGGAAAAAAACAAAAAACTAACCCACAAAGCCCTCCACAAAGAAGATACCATAATCAATGGCACAAAGAGTACTTCAAATACGCTCTTACCTAGGCACTCGTGGATCATGCCAGGTGCTCACACCAGTCTGAGTATGTAAGAAATACACCTGACCTTGCTGCGTTGTCCTCTGTTCTGTAAAATTAATAAATACTATTAACAAAAACATATTCTAATGTCCAGATTAAAAATAGCTATATATTAAGATGATATACTAATAGAAAAATCTCCAAATTACAAATCTATTTCATTACAAAGATGGATTTACAAATCATTTGTTCTGTCACTTGGAAACAATCTTGTAAATGGTGAAAAGGGTACAAGCCAGATATATAAAAGCTAACTGAACTTACAATGTGACTAAAATATTAAACATTTTGCAATAGAAAACAGAAAACTAGATTACCACAACACCAATAATTCAACAAAAGAAAAGATAAAGAACTAATCTTTTGTGTCTTAAATGTGGAAAATGAAAAGAACAAAGGGCTCGGGGGAAGAAGCTAGCCAACTTTGGGGAAATTGAGGGAGAACTTCAGAAATGTCTGAAGGGTCTAGAGGCTGATAATGCTTTTTTATTGTGCTTAATTTTATACTAAAACTCTTTTCTGGACAGAGGCAGATTCTTAAGACTACACTCTGGGCTTAACACCCAAAAGAGCATACAAAGGAGACACTGTCATAAGTAGGAAAAGATGGAAAAATAACCAATTTAAAAAGAAGACTAAAGAGTAAGTGTGCCCTCTGGGAGAAAAAAAGTGAAATGAACTCAAAGCTCTTGGGAAGGGAGTAGGGAGGCCAGGGTGAAAAAAATCTATAAGAGGGTTTTTCCAGTCTTTTACAGTCTTTTTGTTTCAAGCAACAGAAGCACTTTTCCTTAAAGAAAACCTAATGAGAATTTTAATATTTAAAATAAAGCTATTGCTAATATTTATTAATATAAACTTAATTTATCAATCTATAAAGTCAATAAATGTCAACTTTAATAGAAATTATAAAAATATTTAAAATCAGTTACAGATAACTGCTGCAATAACTTCAGCCTTGGTACCCACTTTATTTCTATGTTTTGGTTGCAGGAGATATTTTTTAATACCAATCACACGTAAAGTATAACCTCTCCTACTCCCCACAGCTTGCCTTATAACCTCAAAGAGAAATGGTAGGAGATACTTTAAGGTCTGAGTATTGATAATAACAACTAAAATTTACTAAGTACATTCTATGCCTGACACTATGTCAGGCACTTCACATGAGATTTTATGATTTATTTCCCGAAACTGTACATAGCTGGTATTATTATTTATAGTAAGGATAAAAACTGATATTTAGGCCGGTGCCTGTAGCTCAGTGGGTAGGGCAGCGGCCCCATATGCCAAGGGTGGCGGATTTGAACCTGGCCCCGGCCAAACTGCAACAAAAACTAGCTGGGTGTTGTGGCAGGTGCCTGTAGTCCCAGCTACTCAGTAGGATGAGAGAATCGCCTAAGCCCAGGAGTTGGAGGTTGCTGTGAGCTGTGACACCACAGCACTCTACTGAGGGTAGTAAAATGAGACTCTGTCTCTAAAAACACAACAAATAAAAAAAAAAACCCCTGACGTTTAAAGAGGTTAAATAATGTGCTCAGTATATAACATGGCAAAGTCAGGATATGAACCTCAGTCTGTCTTTAAGTCAATAATAATAATAAATGTGCTATAAGTTAACCTGTGAGGCATAGTACAGTTAATGCATAATTTTTCTCTATTTAAAGAGCTAAAACATGTTTAAGAATAAAATTAGAGGGCGGCACCTGTGGCTCAAAGGAGTAGGACACTGGCCCCATATGCCAGAGGTGGCAGGTTCATACCCAGCCCCGACCAAAAAAAAAACTGCAAAAAAATAAAATAAAATAAAAAAATAAAAAAAGAGTAAAATTAGAATCATGCATTTGCAGAACATTAAAAAAAAAAAAATTCCTGAGCAAAAACAAAACTTAGATCAGTTGAGGCAATTCCCCATTTTGGTCATTAGGTGTCACCATTAGTCCAAAACAGTTTATCTACAGGGAGCCTTAACAGGGCAAGAATGTATACAGGGCAATTGCATCCAAACCCTATGGTCATCCTGTATAACACCTTGGTTAGCTTTTGGCCAGCAAGGAGAGGACAGTGGAGCTCAAACTATATGTAAGAGTTTGCAAGATGTGATTAATTTTAAAAGTTCTGTATCGAACTAGAAGATTCATGCCATCATTCACATGAAATTCTATAATTCTAGGAACTTATATATAATCATAAAGTTACAGAAAGAGAAGTAATTAAATCATTTACAAAAATCCAATCCCTCAGATAATCCAAAATTATAGACAATAAAATATATAAATTCCATTAGAAATGTGCCTTTGAAATTATTTCTAAATATGTATGCCTAGCACATTATATCACAGGTCATACTTCAGATCACCATTATCAACAAAAATACCACCTTACCTTTATATTTGCCTATTTAAAAGGAAATCTCCACATCAACTCATATGCACCTCATAATACCTCTATAATAAGGTATTGATTTCATTTCATTATAGAAGAGCACAAAAGCTGAGGTTAAATGACCCCAAGATCAAACTGTTGGTTAGATAGGGTTAGATAGTCCTCTACCACTTCAAAGCCTTTTTTAAAGTTGGTAGTTTTTTTGTTTAATTTTCATGCAGAACCCTTGGGCCCAGTTTAGTTAAAAAAAATTAACTTCATTTTCTGACTTTCTTAGCAAGCTGAAATAGTAAGCCACACTTTACTTTTTCTTTGCTAGCCATACCATAGCCTTCTGGTAGGTCTGGAGGAGTATGTAAATGAGTCCTGCTCATGTAATTTCTATGCCGTTGTGACCTGACTCTCCTCTCTGCCAGTCTGGAATCCGAAGACTGTCCACATGTTGCACCATTTGTTCCACTAATTGGAGTGTTCTCATCAACAAAGCAGCTAAGAGGTCTGCCAGGACTAGAATATTCGGATGCTGGTCTATTGAAAATTGACAAGGAAAAGGAGTTATCAATTTAGACATCAAAAGTTGAGTTCTCCAGACAATGTATATACTGCAGTAACAATCAATTATCATACAAGAAAATGGAATGACCAAAACAAATATGATTTCATGAACTATGGAGTAAAAGCAAGCCTGAAGTATAACTATCAAAGAAACCCAAGCAATAAGCATGTCATCAGTTATATATTAAAATTGTTTTGCATTGATTTTAATTTTATATAAAATCCACATATTTGTAGATATGCATACTGGCTTATATTTGGTCCAGCCAGCTATAGACTCCCCCTCAGACCTTTCCTCCCATCATTCTTCTACCCACTCAGCTTTTGCCACAATGATATCCTTTCTGTAGGTTCTTGAACTTGCCAAGGTCATTCATTCTACCTGAGAGCAGGAGCTCTTCCTACTGACTGGAACACTCTTTTCTCCTGCTTGCCTTGGGCCTGCCTTTATCATTCAAATTAGTTTACTATTGCTACAAGTCACCTAGTCATTTGACTGTGTGCATTACCTTAATTCCTAAGCACAGCAATTATCTCTGATATTTTTCCTGTTTATTTGTATGCTTGTTTTTTTTGTTTGTTTGTTTGTTTTTGTGGAGACAGAGTCTCACTCTATTGCACTCGGTGGAGCACTGTGGAGTCACAGCTCACAGCAACCTCCAGCTCTTGGGCTCAAGCGATTCTCTTGCCTCAGCCTCCCAAGTAGCTAGGACTACAGGCGCCTGCCACAGCACCCGGCTAATTTTTGATGCAGTTCGGCCGGGACCGGGTTTGAACCCGCAGCCCTCGGTATAAGGGGTCAGCGCCCTACTCGCTGAGCCACAGGCACCGCCCTGTACGCTTGTTTTTGTCTGTCCTCTCCCCCTAGAATATTTATCGAGAAGGGAGTCTGGCTAGTTTATTCCCTACTATAAATATTTCTAGCACCTAGCTCTTGACATATATAGGCGTAACTCAATAAATGTTTATTGAATGCATAAAGATGTCTGTCTCTTAAAGGAGTCTACTGTAGATGTTTGAAAATAAAAGGATAATCAAGAGTTCATTTTTATTAATTACCACAGTCAATTTTTATGATACAGAAATTAATTTTGGCAGTTAAATGAATTAAAAGAAAACGAGTTTTATTTTAACAGTGTACTGACACAGTACACGTTTATTTATACTCAGATATAATAAAAATGGGTGTTGCAACTTCAATAAAACCCGTGGCAGTATATTTGAAAAGCAACTCTAAAATCAGCATTTTAAAAATGACAACATGAACTAAGCTTTTACTGAGAATCTTAAGGGAATAAAGTGATTCAAAGTATTAACAATTAATACCCAATAAATAACAGCAGATATAGCTAATGAGAAGCATTTCCTATTTATTCAAGAACTGGTGCCAGTTCTGCTCAGAAGGAAAAAAACAAGACAAGATAACACTGAGCAGAGATGGCAAACTTTGTTCTTACTTTAAAAGGAGAAGAAGTACAAGATTTAGCTACTTACTCTATTTGTTTTCAGTTCTTAAAAAGCACCTCTTAGCAATTTCCAAAAATTCTCTTGCATCCTGACGTCTTTATAAACTCCATAAAGGAAGAGACTATGACTATATCTGCCATTCTTCAAGATTTAGTTCACAGTTCTCCAACAGTTTTCTTCAAGATTTAGCTCTCCTCCTCCAAAAGTTTTCTTTAGCCAGTTCTAACCACCTCCTTACCCCACTCTAAATCAGATGCCCTTCCATGTGGTCCCAGAGCACCTGGTCTTGCTGACATACCTTATCTGGCTGCAACATAAAATAATCATTTTCCTACATGACTGAAAGAATGAGGACACTATGTGTGTATTTTGTTACAGCCATTCAATAATAGATTCAGGTGTAAACTCAAAGTGGAAAAAAAAAACATACATACATACATACACACACACATATACATATGTATGTATGTATGTGTGCGTATATATATGTATATACATATATCCCCAGAAGTAAGATGACTGCTCAACTTATTCATTTAACTTACCCAATATTTTCTGAATATCATTGCAGGCCCTAGAGCTACAATAACAGGATGACCCTGTCAAGCAATCTTTGAAGATTTTTTAAAATAATAATGGCATCTGCTATAACATCTACTGATCTATATTCCCCAAGGGGGGGGGGAAATCTAACATCTTTATCTGTAAAACTGACAGATAAAACAGAAAGGGGCTTTGAGAGGGTGACTAGAATAGACCATGGGAAAATATTTGCATGTTCTTACCGTGTTGGGCGTTCCCACTGTGTGGTTCTTGTAATGTGGTTTAGATACTGGATTCTTCCAGAGGCAGTTCGCCTTTCTTCCCAACTTATATAAAAATATTGAAAGATAAGGCATTAATAGGTATTAATAAGAAGCCAGAACATGGAATGTTTTCAGCACAATAACCAAGCCAGTAAGACATCTGTTGTTATAAATCTGGAATGCCAAATTGAAAGATCAATTTACAGAATATAGAACTTTTTCAACTTATTTTAGCAGCATATATTTCACAGAATTCTGAAGCTTCTAAAATATTTACATTGAGTTATGACAAAATATTTACCATCAACCAAATTCTGAGAATGTTTCACTAATGTCAACACTCAAATTATACTAATTTCTCCAGAATATTGTGGAAAATGGCCATACCAAAAATACATTTAAGCATAAAATTAAATAAGATCATAAAACTAGTAGAAAAGTACAGACTGGAACCCAGGGGTTCTAAAATTAAAAATTACACTTTTTTGTTTTGAGACAGAGTCTCATTACGTCGCCCTCGCTAGAGTGCTGTGGCGTCACAGGTCACAGCAACCTTCAACTCTTGGGCTTAAGCGATTCTCTTGTCTCAGCCTCCCAAGTAGCTGGGACTAAAGGCACCCCCCACAATGCCCACCTATTTTTTGTTGCAGTTGTTATTGTTTAGCTGGCCCAGGCTGGGTTCAAACCTGCCAGCCTCGGTGCTTGTGGCCGGCACCGTAACCACTGTGGTATAGGCAACTGAGCCACACATAATTTTCTTAAAAAATTAAATTTCACTGGAAAAACATAAAAGCTTTATAATGCGGCCAGGCACAGTGGCTCACACCTATAATCCTAGCACTCTGGGAGGCCAAGGCATGCGGGATAGCTTGAGCTCACAAGTTCAAGACCAGCCTGAGCAAAAGTGAGACCCCTATCTCTAAAAAAAAAAAAAAATCAAAAAACTGAGACAAGAGGATCGCTTGACCCCAAGAGTAGTTGGAGGTTGCTATGAGCTATAACGCCATGGCACTCTATGCAGGGTGACAGCCACATACACCCAGGCTGACAGGTTTGAACCCAGCCTGGGTCAGCTAAACAACAACAAATGCAAAACAAGCAAACAAAAAAAAAAATCTTTGTAAAGCATTTAGCCTACCCAAATTAATTTTTTAAAAATCAAAAATGCTACTTCTCCCTCAACTCTTTATCATAATTATATAATTAAAAATGGTCAAATGATGATAGAAGTGTAGTAATCTTAATATTTCTACCAAAACACTGGCAGAAACTGGAGCTCACTAAAAAAACAGAAAGTAGAGAGATGCTAAGGTTTTTCCACCTTGATTGCAATTATAATACAATAATGTATGGCCAATTTCAACAATAAGCCTTATCCTGCTGTACTTTCTAAATATTAGTTATTTCACCCCAAACTTCCCTTCCAAAAATATTATAATCTACTTCACATCCCTAAAATATTTAATGGATCTAGAAGCTAAAGTGATTAGTATAAATAGTTAATTAGAGCAATTTTTGACAATTTAAACCAAATGAGCAAATACCACAGCTTGGATGTAAAATTTTTTATCAAAAATAATTTCAGTCAAAACTCAAACATTTATACTTTAAGTAGATGAAATTTATTATATGTAAATAAGTTAGTTGAAAATACTTTGAAAGTTAAAGATAAAATCACAAAAGTATCAGAAACAGCATTAAATAAAGACAGAGAACAGTGATAAAAATCTGACTTTGAAATTAAGACTTAGATTTGTGTGGCTCAGCTTCTGTAGCTCAGCAGCTAAGGTGCCAGCCACACATACTGGGGATGGTGGGTTCGAAACCGGCCCAGACCTGCCAAATGACAACAACTACAACAAAAAAATAGCCAGGAGTTGCGGTGGGTGCCTGTAGTGCCAGCTATTTGGGAGCCTGAGGCAAGAGAATTGCTTAAGCCCAAGAGTTAGACGTTGCTGTGAGCTGTGACGTCATAGCACTCTACCAAGGGAACATAGTGTCTCAAAAAAAAAAAAAAAGACTTAGATTTGTAGGTTTCAACTCTATCACTATGTGGCCTAAGGTAAGTTACTTAAATCTGGGGGGTCTCAGTTTTTTTAATCTATAAAATGATAGAAGGTAACAGTAGCAGCAATAGAAACAACAGAAGCTAGTTATTAAGCACTTATGTGCAAGACACTGTATTAAAAAAAGTGGCTTCATTTGACTCGGCACCTGTGGCTCAACGGGCTAAGGTGCTAGCCACGTACACCTGAGCTGGCAGGTTCAAATCTAGCACAGGCCCACCAAACAATAATGATGGCTGCAACCAAAAAAATGGCCAGGCATTGTGGCAGGCACCTATAGTCCCAGCTACTTGGGAGGCAGAGGCAGGAGACTTGCTTGAGCCCAGGAATTGGAGGTTGCTGTGAGCTGTGATATCACAACACTCTCTCCAGGGTGACAGCTTGAGGCTCTGTCTCAAAAAAATAAATAAATAAATAAAAAATACTTCATTTCATTTAACCTTCTCAATAGTTTGTGGGGTATACACTATTATTAATTATCCTCTCTTACAAAAAAATACAAACTGAAGCTTATAGAAGTTAGATAAATTAAGATTATAAAGTCACTAAGCAGAAGAGTAAGAACCGGAACCCAGATAGTCTAGTTCTAGAACCACAAATGATGCCTTCCAAGATGCTACACGATTTAAAGTCATGTCATGTATATAAACTACTTACAACAGTATCTGACACATACATGCTCAATAAATGATGCTCTGTCATAATTACTATTACTCAAATTCTCTATTCTATCCTTCTAAATAAGACAGTATTTGTATGTCCTACCCAAGTAGGACAAATAATTTATTTTTATTTATTTATTTATTTTTTTGAGACAGAGCCTCAAGCTGTCACCCTGGATAGAGTGCTGTGGCATCACAGCTCACAGCAAACTCCAATTCCTGGGCTCGAGCGAGTCTCCTGCCTCTGCCTCCCAAGTAGCTGGGACTACAGGCGTCCGCCACAACGCCCGGCCATTTTTTGGTTGCAGCCATCATTGTTGTTTGGCAGGCCGGGCTGGATTCAAACCCGCCAGCTCAGGTGTACGTGGCTGGTGCCTTAGCCCATTGAGCCACAGGCGCTGAGCCAGTAAGACAAATAATTTAATCAAACAAGTTTTTCTCTTAAACTGACAATATTTACAGGACATTTGTATTTGTCAAGAAATTTCATTTGTCTCCTAGGCGAAAAATCTTAAAAAACAAATTTAACATTTTGACAATATAAAGACATGAATTAGATGTGTTAATTTTTTTTTTTGAGACAGAGTCTCACTTTGTTGCCCTCAGTAGAATGCCATGGCATCCCAGTTCACAGCAACCTCCAGCTCTTGGCCTTAGGTGATTATCTTGCCTCAGACTCCTGAGTAGCTGGGACTACAGGCGCCCACCACAACACCCGGCTATTTTTTTTGTTGCAGTTTGGCTGAGGCCGGGTTCAAACTGGCCGCCCTCAGTATATGGGGCCAGCGCCCTACTCACAGAGCCACAGGTGCCGCCCTAAATTTGGTTTTTATAAATACATTTTAAAATCAATTATACATTTATTAAGTATATTATATTTATTTATAAATTTGCTGTGACAAGTTCCTTCACTAATTTTACCAAAAGAAGGAAAACCTACATTCTGGAATTGATCCTAGCAAATTTCTGAAGTACACAATCAACACTAGCTTATTTTTCATTCTTTTAAGCATATTATCTATATATTTCTCGATTTTAGTGATGTCAGCTTACCCATCTGGTAAATCATTATCAAACAAACGACTGCAGTCCACAACTTGTCCTCCTGTGCCTATTCGGTCTCTGGACTGAAGACTTACTATTAAATAACAGAAATATTACTAAGATTCAAAGAACTGGAAAGAACTACTTTAATCTAAAACTTCTATCTTTAGAAGACATTTGGCTTATTTCAATACTTTGAAACCTTTGGTTTCTACTAGAATTTACAATTTGTTTTCCCATGGTTTTTTTCCTTTAGGAATGATATTATAATTTTACGGTTTTCTACACTTTATCATGTTCAGAGAGGAAAGTCAAATTCCTCTTTTACCATTGTAATGGTACAAAACAAATGGTTCTTAAGAAGAAGCATAACATATTAAGAGTATATTCATGTAAAAAAGTTGGTGAAATTCACACTAATTTGGCTTTAACTCTTGATATCTGGCCATCTTTTTTTTCTTTTTTTTTTTTTTTTTTTTTTTGAGACACTCACCCATGGTAGAGCGTCATGCATCATAGCTCACAGCAACCTCAAACTCTTGGGCTCAAGCCATTCTCTTGCCTCAGCCTCCCAAGTATCTGGCCCTACACTCTGACCAAAACACCCAGCGAGGTTTAGAGATGAGGTCTCCCTCTTGCTCAGGCTGGTCTCAAACTCCATAGCTCAGACAATCTACCAGTCTCAATCTCCCAGAGTGCTAGGATTACGGCATAAGCCACCATGCCTCGCCTGAAAATACACTGGAGACCAGGCACGGTGGCTCACACCTGTAAGCCTAGCAACTCTGGGAGGCCGAGGAGCATGGATTGCTTAAGCTCACGAGTTCAAGACCAGCTTGAGCAAAAAGGCAAGAGGATCGCCTGAGCCCAAGAGGTGGAAGTTGCTGTGAGCTATGATGCCAAGGTACCCTAACCAGGGAGACAACTTAAGACTCTGTCTCAAAAAACAAAAAAATACACTGGATTCTGGCAAGAGGGTAATCTTTGGATTCCATGAGTTTTAGCAGTACATCATCATCAAGTGTAATAAAAAAATCACCCTTATAAATTTGGAATAATAATAATAAAAACTCAGAAACAAAAAATGTAAACTCTGGAGCAGACTACGTTAGTAATGTAACCTTGAACAAAGCACTTAATATACTTAAGATTTAGATAATCCCAATCTCAATAATGAGAAAGTGGGTTAAATGATATCCCTGAAGCCCTTTCTTGTTTGCTCTAGCAATCTTTAATTCTATTTTTGGCAACTTTCCCAAAAGATACAAGAGGTACAGCCAAACTTGACTATAAGCCAACTTCTTAGAGAATAGGTTACCACATAAAGTATGACATCTAAGAACCCTTCATTCAAGGAAGGATCTCAAAATTCTGAAATCCTCCATCTCTGTAAAAGTTTTGAAAAAATAAGCTCAACAGAGCTCCTTTATATTAAGTTCCATTTATAAGACAGAACACTGTAACATACCATACTCAAAGAATATAAATAAACACCGTATGAAAACTGTACTAGAAAACTATATTAATCAATTTTTACACTAAGTGAAATGCCTACCAAAATGCAATCACAATAGAAACAATGTATTTTTTCATTACTTTTGTGTAAATAACGTAAGTATCAAAGGTAACTAACACTCATGGTCTTTAACTCACATCTCCATAATGCTGTATTATAGAACACCTAAGCAAATTTTAGCTGTTTTTAAATGGCCTAATTCTAGCAATACATGAAATGAATCTTAGAAATGCTATGTTTATCAAAGCACTGTTTGTAATATTAAAACTTAAGAAACAGGGCGGCTCCTGTGGCTCAGCGAGCAGGGCGCCGGCCCCATATACCGAAGGTGGCGGGTTCAAGCCCGGCCTCGGCCGAACTGCAAAACAAAAAAATAGCCGGGCACTGTGGCGGGCGCCTGTAGTCCCAGCTACTAGGG